>CAWVQA010001217.1:0-43009 GCA_963932145.1 Acanthosepion lycidas | reverse complement strand
TGAAGCTTCAAACGGCAATTTAAGGCATTTCCCTTGCAGCTAGGCTACCGGAAGTGGGGTTTATCAGATTCTCCAACTCATTGTGCATCTAATAGGCGAATAAAATCACTACCAAAAATGACAAATCTTAATCGACTTTTTTTTACGATACCCAAATAACGTGAACTGGGAACCCAAAGTTGAAGCTTCAAACGGCAATTTAAGGCATTTCTCTTGCAGCTAGGCTACCGGAAGTGGGGTTTATCAGATTCTCCAACTCATTGTGCATCTAATAGGCGAATAAAATCACTACCAAAAATGACAAATCTTAATCGACTTTTTTTTACGATACCCAAATGTCGTGAACTGGGAACCCAAAGTTGAAGCTTCAAACGGCAATTTAAGGCATTTCCCTTGCAGCTAGGCTACCGGAAGTGGGGTTTATCAGATTCTCCAACTCATTGTGCATCTAATAGGCGAATAAAATCACTACCAAAAATGACAAATCTTAATCGACTTTTTTTTACGATACCCAAATGTCGTGAACTGGGAACCCAAAGTTGAAGCTTCAAACGGCAATTTAAGGCATTTCCCTTGCAGCTAGGCTACCGGAAGTGGGGTTTATCAGATTCTCCAACTCATTGTGCATCTAATAGGCGAATAAAATCACTACCAAAAATGACAAATCTTAATCGACTTTTTTTTACGATACCCAAATGTCGTGAACTGGGAACCCAAAGTTGAAGCTTCAAACGGCAATTTAAGGCATTTCTCTTGCAGCTAGGCTACCGGAAGTGGGGTTTATCAGATTCTCCAACTCATTGTGCATCTAATAGGCGAATAAAATCACTACCAAAAATGACAAATCTTAATCGACTTTTTTTTACGATACCCAAATGTCGTGAACTGGGAACCCAAAGTTGAAGCTTCAAACGGCAATTTAAGGCATTTCTCTTGCAGCTAGGCTACCGGAAGTGGGGTTTATCAGATTCTCCAACTCATTGTGCATCTAATAGGCGAATAAAATCACTACCAAAAATGACAAATCTTAATCGACTTTTTTTTACGATACCCAAATAACGTGAACTGGGAACCCAAAGTTGAAGCTTCAAACGGCAATTTAAGGCATTTCCCTTGCAGCTAGGCTACCGGAAGTGGGGTTTATCAGATTCTCCAACTCATTGTGCATCTAATAGGCGAATAAAATCACTACCAAAAATGACAAATCTTAATCGACTTTTTTTTACGATACCCAAATAACGTGAACTGGGAACCCAAAGTTGAAGCTTCAAACGGCAATTTAAGGCATTTCTCTTGCAGCTAGGCTACCGGAAGTGGGGTTTATCAGATTCTCCAACTCATTGTGCATCTAATAGGCGAATAAAATCACTACCAAAAATGACAAATCTTAATCGACTTTTTTTTAAGATACCCAAATGTCGTGAACTGGGAACCCAAAGTTGAAGCTTCAAACGGCAATTTAAGGCATTTCCCTTGCAGCTAGGCTACCGGAAGTGGGGTTTATCAGATTCTCCAACTCATTGTGCATCTAATAGGCGAATAAAATCACTACCAAAAATGACAAATCTTAATCGACTTTTTTTTACGATACCCAAATAACGTGAACTGGGAACCCAAAGTTGAAGCTTCAAACGGCAATTTAAGGCATTTCTCTTGCAGCTAGGCTACCGGAAGTGGGGTTTATCAGATTCTCCAACTCATTGTGCATCTAATAGGCGAATAAAATCACTACCAAAAATGACAAATCTTAATCGACTTTTTTTTAAGATACCCAAATAACGTGAACTGGGAACCCAAAGTTGAAGCTTCAAACGGCAATTTAAGGCATTTCCCTTGCAGCTAGGCTACCGGAAGTGGGGTTTATCAGATTCTCCAACTCATTGTGCATCTAATAGGCGAATAAAATCACTACCAAAAATGACAAATCTTAATCGACTTTTTTTTACGATACCCAAATAACGTGAACTGGGAACCCAAAGTTGAAGCTTCAAACGGCAATTTAAGGCATTTCTCTTGCAGCTAGGCTACCGGAAGTGGGGTTTATCAGATTCTCCAACTCATTGTGCATCTAATAGGCGAATAAAATCACTACCAAAAATGACAAATCTTAATCGACTTTTTTTTAAGATACCCAAATAACGTGAACTGGGAACCCAAAGTTGAAGCTTCAAACGGCAATTTAAGGCATTTCCCTTGCAGCTAGGCTACCGGAAGTGGGGTTTATCAGATTCTCCGACTCATTGTGCATCTAATAGGCGAATAAAATCACTACCAAAAATGACAAATCTTAATCGACTTTTTTTTACGATACCCAAATAACGTGAACTGGGAACCCAAAGTTGAAGCTTCAAACGGCAATTTAAGGCATTTCTCTTGCAGCTAGGCTACCGGAAGTGGGGTTTATCAGATTCTCCAACTCATTGTGCATCTAATAGGCGAATAAAATCACTACCAAAAATGACAAATCTTAATCGACTTTTTTTTAAGATACCCAAAGTTGAAGCTTCAAACGGCAATTTAAGGCATTTCCCTTGCAGCTAGGCTACCGGAAGTGGGGTTTATCAGATTCTCCAACTCATTGTGCATCTAATAGGCGAATAAAATCACTACCAAAAATGACAAATCTTAATCGACTTTTTTTTACGATACCCAAATGTCGTGAACTGGGAACCCAAAGTTGAAGCATCAAACGGCAATTTAAGGCATTTCTCTTGCAGCTAGGCTACCGGAAGTGGGGTTTATCAGATTCTCCAACTCATTGTGCATCTAATAGGCGAATAAAATCACTACCAAAAATGACAAATCTTAATCGACTTTTTTTTACGATACCCAAATAACGTGAACTGGGAACCCAAAGTTGAAGCTTCAAACGGCAATTTAAGGCATTTCCCTTGCAGCTAGGCTACCGGAAGTGGGGTTTATCAGATTCTCCAACTCATTGTGCATCTAATAGGCGAATAAAATCACTACCAAAAATGACAAATCTTAATCGACTTTTTTTTACGATACCCAAATAACGTGAACTGGGAACCCAAAGTTGAAGCTTCAAACGGCAATTTAAGGCATTTCTCTTGCAGCTAGGCTACCGGAAGTGGGGTTTATCAGATTCTCCAACTCATTGTGCATCTAATAGGCGAATAAAATCACTACCAAAAATGACAAATCTTAATCGACTTTTTTTTACGATACCCAAATGTCGTGAACTGGGAACCCAAAGTTGAAGCTTCAAACGGCAATTTAAGGCATTTCTCTTGCAGCTAGGCTACCGGAAGTGGGGTTTATCAGATTCTCCAACTCATTGTGCATCTAATAGGCGAATAAAATCACTACCAAAAATGACAAATCTTAATCGACTTTTTTTTACGATACCCAAATAACGTGAACTGGGAACCCAAAGTTGAAGCTTCAAACGGCAATTTAAGGCATTTCTCTTGCAGCTAGGCTACCGGAAGTGGGGTTTATCAGATTCTCCAACTCATTGTGCATCTAATAGGCGAATAAAATCACTACCAAAAATGACAAATCTTAATCGACTTTTTTTTAAGATACCCAAATAACGTGAACTGGGAACCCAAAGTTGAAGCTTCAAACGGCAATTTAAGGCATTTCCCTTGCAGCTAGGCTACCGGAAGTGGGGTTTATCAGATTCTCCAACTCATTGTGCATCTAATAGGCGAATAAAATCACTACCAAAAATGACAAATCTTAATCGACTTTTTTTTACGATACCCAAATAACGTGAACTGGGAACCCAAAGTTGAAGCTTCAAACGGCAATTTAAGGCATTTCTCTTGCAGCTAGGCTACCGGAAGTGGGGTTTATCAGATTCTCCAACTCATTGTGCATCTAATAGGCGAATAAAATCACTACCAAAAATGACAAATCTTAATCGACTTTTTTTTAAGATACCCAAATAACGTGAACTGGGAACCCAAAGTTGAAGCTTCAAACGGCAATTTAAGGCATTTCCCTTGCAGCTAGGCTACCGGAAGTGGGGTTTATCAGATTCTCCGACTCATTGTGCATCTAATAGGCGAATAAAATCACTACCAAAAATGACAAATCTTAATCGACTTTTTTTTACGATACCCAAATAACGTGAACTGGGAACCCAAAGTTGAAGCTTCAAACGGCAATTTAAGGCATTTCTCTTGCAGCTAGGCTACCGGAAGTGGGGTTTATCAGATTCTCCAACTCATTGTGCATCTAATAGGCGAATAAAATCACTACCAAAAATGACAAATCTTAATCGACTTTTTTTTACGATACCCAAATGTCGTGAACTGGGAACCCAAAGTTGAAGCTTCAAACGGCAATTTAAGGCATTTCTCTTGCAGCTAGGCTACCGGAAGTGGGGTTTATCAGATTCGACTCATTGTGCATCTAATAGGCGAATAAAATCACTACCAAAAATGACAAATCTTAATCGACTTTTTTTTACGATACCCAAATAACGTGAACTGGGAACCCAAAGTTGAAGCTTCAAACGGCAATTTAAGGCATTTCTCTTGCAGCTAGGCTACCGGAAGTGGGGTTTATCAGATTCTCCAACTCATTGTGCATCTAATAGGCGAATAAAATCACTACCAAAAATGACAAATCTTAATCGACTTTTTTTTAAGATACCCAAATAACGTGAACTGGGAACCCAAAGTTGAAGCTTCAAACGGCAATTTAAGGCATTTCCCTTGCAGCTAGGCTACCGGAAGTGGGGTTTATCAGATTCTCCAACTCATTGTGCATCTAATAGGCGAATAAAATCACTACCAAAAATGACAAATCTTAATCGACTTTTTTTTACGATACCCAAATAACGTGAACTGGGAACCCAAAGTTGAAGCTTCAAACGGCAATTTAAGGCATTTCTCTTGCAGCTAGGCTACCGGAAGTGGGGTTTATCAGATTCTCCAACTCATTGTGCATCTAATAGGCGAATAAAATCACTACCAAAAATGACAAATCTTAATCGACTTTTTTTTAAGATACCCAAATAACGTGAACTGGGAACCCAAAGTTGAAGCTTCAAACGGCAATTTAAGGCATTTCCCTTGCAGCTAGGCTACCGGAAGTGGGGTTTATCAGATTCTCCGACTCATTGTGCATCTAATAGGCGAATAAAATCACTACCAAAAATGACAAATCTTAATCGACTTTTTTTTACGATACCCAAATAACGTGAACTGGGAACCCAAAGTTGAAGCTTCAAACGGCAATTTAAGGCATTTCTCTTGCAGCTAGGCTACCGGAAGTGGGGTTTATCAGATTCTCCAACTCATTGTGCATCTAATAGGCGAATAAAATCACTACCAAAAATGACAAATCTTAATCGACTTTTTTTTAAGATACCCAAAGTTGAAGCTTCAAACGGCAATTTAAGGCATTTCCCTTGCAGCTAGGCTACCGGAAGTGGGGTTTATCAGATTCTCCAACTCATTGTGCATCTAATAGGCGAATAAAATCACTACCAAAAATGACAAATCTTAATCGACTTTTTTTTACGATACCCAAATGTCGTGAACTGGGAACCCAAAGTTGAAGCTTCAAACGGCAATTTAAGGCATTTCTCTTGCAGCTAGGCTACCGGAAGTGGGGTTTATCAGATTCTCCAACTCATTGTGCATCTAATAGGCGAATAAAATCACTACCAAAAATGACAAATCTTAATCGACTTTTTTTTAAGATACCCAAATAACGTGAACTGGGAACCCAAAGTTGAAGCTTCAAACGGCAATTTAAGGCATTTCCCTTGCAGCTAGGCTACCGGAAGTGGGGTTTATCAGATTCTCCAACTCATTGTGCATCTAATAGGCGAATAAAATCACTACCAAAAATGACAAATCTTAATCGACTTTTTTTTACGATACCCAAATGTCGTGAACTGGGAACCCAAAGTTGAAGCTTCAAACGGCAATTTAAGGCATTTCTCTTGCAGCTAGGCTACCGGAAGTGGGGTTTATCAGATTCTCCAACTCATTGTGCATCTAATAGGCGAATAAAATCACTACCAAAAATGACAAATCTTAATCGACTTTTTTTTACGATACCCAAATAACGTGAACTGGGAACCCAAAGTTGAAGCTTCAAACGGCAATTTAAGGCATTTCTCTTGCAGCTAGGCTACCGGAAGTGGGGTTTATCAGATTCTCCAACTCATTGTGCATCTAATAGGCGAATAAAATCACTACCAAAAATGACAAATCTTAATCGACTTTTTTTTAAGATACCCAAATAACGTGAACTGGGAACCCAAAGTTGAAGCTTCAAACGGCAATTTAAGGCATTTCCCTTGCAGCTAGGCTACCGGAAGTGGGGTTTATCAGATTCTCCAACTCATTGTGCATCTAATAGGCGAATAAAATCACTACCAAAAATGACAAATCTTAATCGACTTTTTTTTACGATACCCAAATAACGTGAACTGGGAACCCAAAGTTGAAGCTTCAAACGGCAATTTAAGGCATTTCTCTTGCAGCTAGGCTACCGGAAGTGGGGTTTATCAGATTCTCCAACTCATTGTGCATCTAATAGGCGAATAAAATCACTACCAAAAATGACAAATCTTAATCGACTTTTTTTTAAGATACCCAAATAACGTGAACTGGGAACCCAAAGTTGAAGCTTCAAACGGCAATTTAAGGCATTTCCCTTGCAGCTAGGCTACCGGAAGTGGGGTTTATCAGATTCTCCAACTCATTGTGCATCTAATAGGCGAATAAAATCACTACCAAAAATGACAAATCTTAATCGACTTTTTTTTACGATACCCAAATAACGTGAACTGGGAACCCAAAGTTGAAGCTTCAAACGGCAATTTAAGGCATTTCTCTTGCAGCTAGGCTACCGGAAGTGGGGTTTATCAGATTCTCCAACTCATTGTGCATCTAATAGGCGAATAAAATCACTACCAAAAATGACAAATCTTAATCGACTTTTTTTTAAGATACCCAAAGTTGAAGCTTCAAACGGCAATTTAAGGCATTTCCCTTGCAGCTAGGCTACCGGAAGTGGGGTTTATCAGATTCTCCAACTCATTGTGCATCTAATAGGCGAATAAAATCACTACCAAAAATGACAAATCTTAATCGACTTTTTTTTACGATACCCAAATGTCGTGAACTGGGAACCCAAAGTTGAAGCTTCAAACGGCAATTTAAGGCATTTCTCTTGCAGCTAGGCTACCGGAAGTGGGGTTTATCAGATTCTCCAACTCATTGTGCATCTAATAGGCGAATAAAATCACTACCAAAAATGACAAATCTTAATCGACTTTTTTTTACGATACCCAAATAACGTGAACTGGGAACCCAAAGTTGAAGCTTCAAACGGCAATTTAAGGCATTTCCCTTGCAGCTAGGCTACCGGAAGTGGGGTTTATCAGATTCTCCAACTCATTGTGCATCTAATAGGCGAATAAAATCACTACCAAAAATGACAAATCTTAATCGACTTTTTTTTACGATACCCAAATAACGTGAACTGGGAACCCAAAGTTGAAGCTTCAAACGGCAATTTAAGGCATTTCTCTTGCAGCTAGGCTACCGGAAGTGGGGTTTATCAGATTCTCCAACTCATTGTGCATCTAATAGGCGAATAAAATCACTACCAAAAATGACAAATCTTAATCGACTTTTTTTTACGATACCCAAATGTCGTGAACTGGGAACCCAAAGTTGAAGCTTCAAACGGCAATTTAAGGCATTTCCCTTGCAGCTAGGCTACCGGAAGTGGGGTTTATCAGATTCTCCAACTCATTGTGCATCTAATAGGCGAATAAAATCACTACCAAAAATGACAAATCTTAATCGACTTTTTTTTACGATACCCAAATGTCGTGAACTGGGAACCCAAAGTTGAAGCTTCAAACGGCAATTTAAGGCATTTCCCTTGCAGCTAGGCTACCGGAAGTGGGGTTTATCAGATTCTCCAACTCATTGTGCATCTAATAGGCGAATAAAATCACTACCAAAAATGACAAATCTTAATCGACTTTTTTTTACGATACCCAAATGTCGTGAACTGGGAACCCAAAGTTGAAGCTTCAAACGGCAATTTAAGGCATTTCTCTTGCAGCTAGGCTACCGGAAGTGGGGTTTATCAGATTCTCCAACTCATTGTGCATCTAATAGGCGAATAAAATCACTACCAAAAATGACAAATCTTAATCGACTTTTTTTTAAGATACCCAAAGTTGAAGCTTCAAACGGCAATTTAAGGCATTTCCCTTGCAGCTAGGCTACCGGAAGTGGGGTTTATCAGATTCTCCAACTCATTGTGCATCTAATAGGCGAATAAAATCACTACCAAAAATGACAAATCTTAATCGACTTTTTTTTACGATACCCAAATGTCGTGAACTGGGAACCCAAAGTTGAAGCTTCAAACGGCAATTTAAGGCATTTCTCTTGCAGCTAGGCTACCGGAAGTGGGGTTTATCAGATTCTCCAACTCATTGTGCATCTAATAGGCGAATAAAATCACTACCAAAAATGACAAATCTTAATCGACTTTTTTTTACGATACCCAAATAACGTGAACTGGGAACCCAAAGTTGAAGCTTCAAACGGCAATTTAAGGCATTTCCCTTGCAGCTAGGCTACCGGAAGTGGGGTTTATCAGATTCTCCAACTCATTGTGCATCTAATAGGCGAATAAAATCACTACCAAAAATGACAAATCTTAATCGACTTTTTTTTACGATACCCAAATAACGTGAACTGGGAACCCAAAGTTGAAGCTTCAAACGGCAATTTAAGGCATTTCTCTTGCAGCTAGGCTACCGGAAGTGGGGTTTATCAGATTCTCCAACTCATTGTGCATCTAATAGGCGAATAAAATCACTACCAAAAATGACAAATCTTAATCGACTTTTTTTTACGATACCCAAATGTCGTGAACTGGGAACCCAAAGTTGAAGCTTCAAACGGCAATTTAAGGCATTTCCCTTGCAGCTAGGCTACCGGAAGTGGGGTTTATCAGATTCTCCAACTCATTGTGCATCTAATAGGCGAATAAAATCACTACCAAAAATGACAAATCTTAATCGACTTTTTTTTACGATACCCAAATGTCGTGAACTGGGAACCCAAAGTTGAAGCTTCAAACGGCAATTTAAGGCATTTCCCTTGCAGCTAGGCTACCGGAAGTGGGGTTTATCAGATTCTCCAACTCATTGTGCATCTAATAGGCGAATAAAATCACTACCAAAAATGACAAATCTTAATCGACTTTTTTTTACGATACCCAAATGTCGTGAACTGGGAACCCAAAGTTGAAGCTTCAAACGGCAATTTAAGGCATTTCTCTAGCAGCTAGGCTACCGGAAGTGGGGTTTATCAGATTCTCCAACTCATTGTGCATCTAATAGGCGAATAAAATCACTACCAAAAATGACAAATCTTAATCGACTTTTTTTTACGATACCCAAATAACGTGAACTGGGAACCCAAAGTTGAAGCTTCAAACGGCAATTTAAGGCATTTCTCTTGCAGCTAGGCTACCGGAAGTGGGGTTTATCAGATTCTCCAACTCATTGTGCATCTAATAGGCGAATAAAATCACTACCAAAAATGACAAATCTTAATCGACTTTTTTTTACGATACCCAAATAACGTGAACTGGGAACCCAAAGTTGAAGCTTCAAACGGCAATTTAAGGCATTTCCCTTGCAGCTAGGCTACCGGAAGTGGGGTTTATCAGATTCTCCAACTCATTGTGCATCTAATAGGCGAATAAAATCACTACCAAAAATGACAAATCTTAATCGACTTTTTTTTACGATACCCAAATAACGTGAACTGGGAACCCAAAGTTGAAGCTTCAAACGGCAATTTAAGGCATTTCTCTTGCAGCTAGGCTACCGGAAGTGGGGTTTATCAGATTCTCCAACTCATTGTGCATCTAATAGGCGAATAAAATCACTACCAAAAATGACAAATCTTAATCGACTTTTTTTTAAGATACCCAAATAACGTGAACTGGGAACCCAAAGTTGAAGCTTCAAACGGCAATTTAAGGCATTTCCCTTGCAGCTAGGCTACCGGAAGTGGGGTTTATCAGATTCTCCAACTCATTGTGCATCTAATAGGCGAATAAAATCACTACCAAAAATGACAAATCTTAATCGACTTTTTTTTACGATACCCAAATAACGTGAACTGGGAACCCAAAGTTGAAGCTTCAAACGGCAATTTAAGGCATTTCTCTTGCAGCTAGGCTACCGGAAGTGGGGTTTATCAGATTCTCCAACTCATTGTGCATCTAATAGGCGAATAAAATCACTACCAAAAATGACAAATCTTAATCGACTTTTTTTTAAGATACCCAAATAACGTGAACTGGGAACCCAAAGTTGAAGCTTCAAACGGCAATTTAAGGCATTTCCCTTGCAGCTAGGCTACCGGAAGTGGGGTTTATCAGATTCTCCAACTCATTGTGCATCTAATAGGCGAATAAAATCACTACCAAAAATGACAAATCTTAATCGACTTTTTTTTACGATACCCAAATAACGTGAACTGGGAACCCAAAGTTGAAGCTTCAAACGGCAATTTAAGGCATTTCTCTTGCAGCTAGGCTACCGGAAGTGGGGTTTATCAGATTCTCCAACTCATTGTGCATCTAATAGGCGAATAAAATCACTACCAAAAATGACAAATCTTAATCGACTTTTTTTTAAGATACCCAAATAACGTGAACTGGGAACCCAAAGTTGAAGCTTCAAACGGCAATTTAAGGCATTTCCCTTGCAGCTAGGCTACCGGAAGTGGGGTTTATCAGATTCTCCGACTCATTGTGCATCTAATAGGCGAATAAAATCACTACCAAAAATGACAAATCTTAATCGACTTTTTTTTACGATACCCAAATAACGTGAACTGGGAACCCAAAGTTGAAGCTTCAAACGGCAATTTAAGGCATTTCTCTTGCAGCTAGGCTACCGGAAGTGGGGTTTATCAGATTCTCCAACTCATTGTGCATCTAATAGGCGAATAAAATCACTACCAAAAATGACAAATCTTAATCGACTTTTTTTTAAGATACCCAAAGTTGAAGCTTCAAACGGCAATTTAAGGCATTTCCCTTGCAGCTAGGCTACCGGAAGTGGGGTTTATCAGATTCTCCAACTCATTGTGCATCTAATAGGCGAATAAAATCACTACCAAAAATGACAAATCTTAATCGACTTTTTTTTACGATACCCAAATGTCGTGAACTGGGAACCCAAAGTTGAAGCTTCAAACGGCAATTTAAGGCATTTCTCTTGCAGCTAGGCTACCGGAAGTGGGGTTTATCAGATTCTCCAACTCATTGTGCATCTAATAGGCGAATAAAATCACTACCAAAAATGACAAATCTTAATCGACTTTTTTTTACGATACCCAAATAACGTGAACTGGGAACCCAAAGTTGAAGCTTCAAACGGCAATTTAAGGCATTTCCCTTGCAGCTAGGCTACCGGAAGTGGGGTTTATCAGATTCTCCAACTCATTGTGCATCTAATAGGCGAATAAAATCACTACCAAAAATGACAAATCTTAATCGACTTTTTTTTACGATACCCAAATAACGTGAACTGGGAACCCAAAGTTGAAGCTTCAAACGGCAATTTAAGGCATTTCTCTTGCAGCTAGGCTACCGGAAGTGGGGTTTATCAGATTCTCCAACTCATTGTGCATCTAATAGGCGAATAAAATCACTACCAAAAATGACAAATCTTAATCGACTTTTTTTTAAGATACCCAAATGTCGTGAACTGGGAACCCAAAGTTGAAGCTTCAAACGGCAATTTAAGGCATTTCCCTTGCAGCTAGGCTACCGGAAGTGGGGTTTATCAGATTCTCCAACTCATTGTGCATCTAATAGGCGAATAAAATCACTACCAAAAATGACAAATCTTAATCGACTTTTTTTTACGATACCCAAATAACGTGAACTGGGAACCCAAAGTTGAAGCTTCAAACGGCAATTTAAGGCATTTCTCTTGCAGCTAGGCTACCGGAAGTGGGGTTTATCAGATTCTCCAACTCATTGTGCATCTAATAGGCGAATAAAATCACTACCAAAAATGACAAATCTTAATCGACTTTTTTTTAAGATACCCAAAGTTGAAGCTTCAAACGGCAATTTAAGGCATTTCCCTTGCAGCTAGGCTACCGGAAGTGGGGTTTATCAGATTCTCCAACTCATTGTGCATCTAATAGGCGAATAAAATCACTACCAAAAATGACAAATCTTAATCGACTTTTTTTTACGATACCCAAATGTCGTGAACTGGGAACCCAAAGTTGAAGCTTCAAACGGCAATTTAAGGCATTTCTCTTGCAGCTAGGCTACCGGAAGTGGGGTTTATCAGATTCTCCAACTCATTGTGCATCTAATAGGCGAATAAAATCACTACCAAAAATGACAAATCTTAATCGACTTTTTTTTACGATACCCAAATAACGTGAACTGGGAACCCAAAGTTGAAGCTTCAAACGGCAATTTAAGGCATTTCCCTTGCAGCTAGGCTACCGGAAGTGGGGTTTATCAGATTCTCCAACTCATTGTGCATCTAATAGGCGAATAAAATCACTACCAAAAATGACAAATCTTAATCGACTTTTTTTTACGATACCCAAATAACGTGAACTGGGAACCCAAAGTTGAAGCTTCAAACGGCAATTTAAGGCATTTCTCTTGCAGCTAGGCTACCGGAAGTGGGGTTTATCAGATTCTCCAACTCATTGTGCATCTAATAGGCGAATAAAATCACTACCAAAAATGACAAATCTTAATCGACTTTTTTTTACGATACCCAAATAACGTGAACTGGGAACCCAAAGTTGAAGCTTCAAACGGCAATTTAAGGCATTTCTCTTGCAGCTAGGCTACCGGAAGTGGGGTTTATCAGATTCTCCAACTCATTGTGCATCTAATAGGCGAATAAAATCACTACCAAAAATGACAAATCTTAATCGACTTTTTTTTAAGTTACCCAAATAACGTGAACTGGGAACCCAAAGTTGAAGCTTCAAACGGCAATTTAAGGCATTTCCCTTGCAGCTGGGCTACCGGAAGTGGGGTTTATCAGATTCTCCGACTCATTGTGCATCTAATAGGCGAATAAAATCACTACCAAAAATGACAAATCTTAATCGACTTTTTTTTACGATACCCAAATAACGTGAACTGGGAACCCAAAGTTGAAGCTTCAAACGGCAATTTAAGGCATTTCTCTTGCAGCTAGGCTACCGGAAGTGGGGTTTATCAGATTCTCCAACTCATTGTGCATCTAATAGGCGAATAAAATCACTACCAAAAATGACAAATCTTAATCGACTTTTTTTTAAGATACCCAAAGTTGAAGCTTCAAACGGCAATTTAAGGCATTTCCCTTGCAGCTAGGCTACCGGAAGTGGGGTTTATCAGATTCTCCAACTCATTGTGCATCTAATAGGCGAATAAAATCACTACCAAAAATGACAAATCTTAATCGACTTTTTTTTACGATACCCAAATAACGTGAACTGGGAACCCAAAGTTGAAGCTTCAAACGGCAATTTAAGGCATTTCTCTTGCAGCTAGGCTACCGGAAGTGGGGTTTATCAGATTCTCCAACTCATTGTGCATCTAATAGGCGAATAAAATCACTACCAAAAATGACAAATCTTAATCGACTTTTTTTTAAGATACCCAAATAACGTGAACTGGGAACCCAAAGTTGAAGCTTCAAACGGCAATTTAAGGCATTTCCCTTGCAGCTAGGCTACCGGAAGTGGGGTTTATCAGATTCTCCAACTCATTGTGCATCTAATAGGCGAATAAAATCACTACCAAAAATGACAAATCTTAATCGACTTTTTTTTACGATACCCAAATAACGTGAACTGGGAACCCAAAGTTGAAGCTTCAAACGGCAATTTAAGGCATTTCTCTTGCAGCTAGGCTACCGGAAGTGGGGTTTATCAGATTCTCCAACTCATTGTGCATCTAATAGGCGAATAAAATCACTACCAAAAATGACAAATCTTAATCGACTTTTTTTTAAGATACCCAAATAACGTGAACTGGGAACCCAAAGTTGAAGCTTCAAACGGCAATTTAAGGCATTTCCCTTGCAGCTAGGCTACCGGAAGTGGGGTTTATCAGATTCTCCGACTCATTGTGCATCTAATAGGCGAATAAAATCACTACCAAAAATGACAAATCTTAATCGACTTTTTTTTACGATACCCAAATAACGTGAACTGGGAACCCAAAGTTGAAGCTTCAAACGGCAATTTAAGGCATTTCTCTTGCAGCTAGGCTACCGGAAGTGGGGTTTATCAGATTCTCCAACTCATTGTGCATCTAATAGGCGAATAAAATCACTACCAAAAATGACAAATCTTAATCGACTTTTTTTTAAGATACCCAAAGTTGAAGCTTCAAACGGCAATTTAAGGCATTTCCCTTGCAGCTAGGCTACCGGAAGTGGGGTTTATCAGATTCTCCAACTCATTGTGCATCTAATAGGCGAATAAAATCACTACCAAAAATGACAAATCTTAATCGACTTTTTTTTACGATACCCAAATGTCGTGAACTGGGAACCCAAAGTTGAAGCTTCAAACGGCAATTTAAGGCATTTCTCTTGCAGCTAGGCTACCGGAAGTGGGGTTTATCAGATTCTCCAACTCATTGTGCATCTAATAGGCGAATAAAATCACTACCAAAAATGACAAATCTTAATCGACTTTTTTTTACGATACCCAAATAACGTGAACTGGGAACCCAAAGTTGAAGCTTCAAACGGCAATTTAAGGCATTTCCCTTGCAGCTAGGCTACCGGAAGTGGGGTTTATCAGATTCTCCAACTCATTGTGCATCTAATAGGCAAATAAAATCACTACCAAAAATGACAAATCTTAATCGACTTTTTTTTACGATACCCAAATAACGTGAACTGGGAACCCAAAGTTGAAGCTTCAAACGGCAATTTAAGGCATTTCTCTTGCAGCTAGGCTACCGGAAGTGGGGTTTATCAGATTCTCCAACTCATTGTGCATCTAATAGGCGAATAAAATCACTACCAAAAATGACAAATCTTAATCGACTTTTTTTTAAGATACCCAAATGTCGTGAACTGGGAACCCAAAGTTGAAGCTTCAAACGGCAATTTAAGGCATTTCCCTTGCAGCTAGGCTACCGGAAGTGGGGTTTATCAGATTCTCCAACTCATTGTGCATCTAATAGGCGAATAAAATCACTACCAAAAATGACAAATCTTAATCGACTTTTTTTTACGATACCCAAATAACGTGAACTGGGAACCCAAAGTTGAAGCTTCAAACGGCAATTTAAGGCATTTCTCTTGCAGCTAGGCTACCGGAAGTGGGGTTTATCAGATTCTCCAACTCATTGTGCATCTAATAGGCGAATAAAATCACTACCAAAAATGACAAATCTTAATCGACTTTTTTTTAAGATACCCAAATAACGTGAACTGGGAACCCAAAGTTGAAGCTTCAAACGGCAATTTAAGGCATTTCCCTTGCAGCTAGGCTACCGGAAGTGGGGTTTATCAGATTCTCCAACTCATTGTGCATCTAATAGGCGAATAAAATCACTACCAAAAATGACAAATCTTAATCGACTTTTTTTTACGATACCCAAATAACGTGAACTGGGAACCCAAAGTTGAAGCTTCAAACGGCAATTTAAGGCATTTCTCTTGCAGCTAGGCTACCGGAAGTGGGGTTTATCAGATTCTCCAACTCATTGTGCATCTAATAGGCGAATAAAATCACTACCAAAAATGACAAATCTTAATCGACTTTTTTTTAAGATACCCAAATAACGTGAACTGGGAACCCAAAGTTGAAGCTTCAAACGGCAATTTAAGGCATTTCCCTTGCAGCTAGGCTACCGGAAGTGGGGTTTATCAGATTCTCCGACTCATTGTGCATCTAATAGGCGAATAAAATCACTACCAAAAATGACAAATCTTAATCGACTTTTTTTTACGATACCCAAATAACGTGAACTGGGAACCCAAAGTTGAAGCTTCAAACGGCAATTTAAGGCATTTCTCTTGCAGCTAGGCTACCGGAAGTGGGGTTTATCAGATTCTCCAACTCATTGTGCATCTAATAGGCGAATAAAATCACTACCAAAAATGACAAATCTTAATCGACTTTTTTTTAAGATACCCAAAGTTGAAGCTTCAAACGGCAATTTAAGGCATTTCCCTTGCAGCTAGGCTACCGGAAGTGGGGTTTATCAGATTCTCCAACTCATTGTGCATCTAATAGGCGAATAAAATCACTACCAAAAATGACAAATCTTAATCGACTTTTTTTTACGATACCCAAATGTCGTGAACTGGGAACCCAAAGTTGAAGCTTCAAACGGCAATTTAAGGCATTTCTCTTGCAGCTAGGCTACCGGAAGTGGGGTTTATCAGATTCTCCAACTCATTGTGCATCTAATAGGCGAATAAAATCACTACCAAAAATGACAAATCTTAATCGACTTTTTTTTACGATACCCAAATAACGTGAACTGGGAACCCAAAGTTGAAGCTTCAAACGGCAATTTAAGGCATTTCCCTTGCAGCTAGGCTACCGGAAGTGGGGTTTATCAGATTCTCCAACTCATTGTGCATCTAATAGGCGAATAAAATCACTACCAAAAATGACAAATCTTAATCGACTTTTTTTTACGATACCCAAATAACGTGAACTGGGAACCCAAAGTTGAAGCTTCAAACGGCAATTTAAGGCATTTCTCTTGCAGCTAGGCTACCGGAAGTGGGGTTTATCAGATTCTCCAACTCATTGTGCATCTAATAGGCGAATAAAATCACTACCAAAAATGACAAATCTTAATCGACTTTTTTTTACGATACCCAAATGTCGTGAACTGGGAACCCAAAGTTGAAGCTTCAAACGGCAATTTAAGGCATTTCCCTTGCAGCTAGGCTACCGGAAGTGGGGTTTATCAGATTCTCCAACTCATTGTGCATCTAATAGGCGAATAAAATCACTACCAAAAATGACAAATCTTAATCGACTTTTTTTTACGATACCCAAATAACGTGAACTGGGAACCCAAAGTTGAAGCTTCAAACGGCAATTTAAGGCATTTCTCTTGCAGCTAGGCTACCGGAAGTGGGGTTTATCAGATTCTCCAACTCATTGTGCATCTAATAGGCGAATAAAATCACTACCAAAAATGACAAATCTTAATCGACTTTTTTTTAAGATACCCAAATAACGTGAACTGGGAACCCAAAGTTGAAGCTTCAAACGGCAATTTAAGGCATTTCCCTTGCAGCTAGGCTACCGGAAGTGGGGTTTATCAGATTCTCCAACTCATTGTGCATCTAATAGGCGAATAAAATCACTACCAAAAATGACAAATCTTAATCGACTTTTTTTTACGATACCCAAATGTCGTGAACTGGGAACCCAAAGTTGAAGCTTCAAACGGCAATTTAAGGCATTTCTCTTGCAGCTAGGCTACCGGAAGTGGGGTTTATCAGATTCTCCAACTCATTGTGCATCTAATAGGCGAATAAAATCACTACCAAAAATGACAAATCTTAATCGACTTTTTTTTAAGATACCCAAATAACGTGAACTGGGAACCCAAAGTTGAAGCTTCAAACGGCAATTTAAGGCATTTCCCTTGCAGCTAGGCTACCGGAAGTGGGGTTTATCAGATTCTCCAACTCATTGTGCATCTAATAGGCGAATAAAATCACTACCAAAAATGACAAATCTTAATCGACTTTTTTTTACGATACCCAAATAACGTGAACTGGGAACCCAAAGTTGAAGCTTCAAACGGCAATTTAAGGCATTTCTCTTGCAGCTAGGCTACCGGAAGTGGGGTTTATCAGATTCTCCAACTCATTGTGCATCTAATAGGCGAATAAAATCACTACCAAAAATGACAAATCTTAATCGACTTTTTTTTAAGATACCCAAAGTTGAAGCTTCAAACGGCAATTTAAGGCATTTCCCTTGCAGCTAGGCTACCGGAAGTGGGGTTTATCAGATTCTCCAACTCATTGTGCATCTAATAGGCGAATAAAATCACTACCAAAAATGACAAATCTTAATCGACTTTTTTTTACGATACCCAAATGTCGTGAACTGGGAACCCAAAGTTGAAGCTTCAAACGGCAATTTAAGGCATTTCTCTTGCAGCTAGGCTACCGGAAGTGGGGTTTATCAGATTCTCCAACTCATTGTGCATCTAATAGGCGAATAAAATCACTACCAAAAATGACAAATCTTAATCGACTTTTTTTTACGATACCCAAATAACGTGAACTGGGAACCCAAAGTTGAAGCTTCAAACGGCAATTTAAGGCATTTCCCTTGCAGCTAGGCTACCGGAAGTGGGGTTTATCAGATTCTCCAACTCATTGTGCATCTAATAGGCGAATAAAATCACTACCAAAAATGACAAATCTTAATCGACTTTTTTTTACGATACCCAAATAACGTGAACTGGGAACCCAAAGTTGAAGCTTCAAACGGCAATTTAAGGCATTTCTCTTGCAGCTAGGCTACCGGAAGTGGGGTTTATCAGATTCTCCAACTCATTGTGCATCTAATAGGCGAATAAAATCACTACCAAAAATGACAAATCTTAATCGACTTTTTTTTACGATACCCAAATGTCGTGAACTGGGAACCCAAAGTTGAAGCTTCAAACGGCAATTTAAGGCATTTCCCTTGCAGCTAGGCTACCGGAAGTGGGGTTTATCAGATTCTCCAACTCATTGTGCATCTAATAGGCGAATAAAATCACTACCAAAAATGACAAATCTTAATCGACTTTTTTTTACGATACCCAAATGTCGTGAACTGGGAACCCAAAGTTGAAGCTTCAAACGGCAATTTAAGGCATTTCCCTTGCAGCTAGGCTACCGGAAGTGGGGTTTATCAGATTCTCCAACTCATTGTGCATCTAATAGGCGAATAAAATCACTACCAAAAATGACAAATCTTAATCGACTTTTTTTTACGATACCCAAATGTCGTGAACTGGGAACCCAAAGTTGAAGCTTCAAACGGCAATTTAAGGCATTTCTCTTGCAGCTAGGCTACCGGAAGTGGGGTTTATCAGATTCTCCAACTCATTGTGCATCTAATAGGCGAATAAAATCACTACCAAAAATGACAAATCTTAATCGACTTTTTTTTACGATACCCAAATAACGTGAACTGGGAACCCAAAGTTGAAGCTTCAAACGGCAATTTAAGGCATTTCCCTTGCAGCTAGGCTACCGGAAGTGGGGTTTATCAGATTCTCCAACTCATTGTGCATCTAATAGGCGAATAAAATCACTACCAAAAATGACAAATCTTAATCGACTTTTTTTTACGATACCCAAATAACGTGAACTGGGAACCCAAAGTTGAAGCTTCAAACGGCAATTTAAGGCATTTCTCTTGCAGCTAGGCTACCGGAAGTGGGGTTTATCAGATTCTCCAACTCATTGTGCATCTAATAGGCGAATAAAATCACTACCAAAAATGACAAATCTTAATCGACTTTTTTTTAAGATACCCAAATAACGTGAACTGGGAACCCAAAGTTGAAGCTTCAAACGGCAATTTAAGGCATTTCCCTTGCAGCTAGGCTACCGGAAGTGGGGTTTATCAGATTCTCCAACTCATTGTGCATCTAATAGGCGAATAAAATCACTACCAAAAATGACAAATCTTAATCGACTTTTTTTTACGATACCCAAATAACGTGAACTGGGAACCCAAAGTTGAAGCTTCAAACGGCAATTTAAGGCATTTCTCTTGCAGCTAGGCTACCGGAAGTGGGGTTTATCAGATTCTCCAACTCATTGTGCATCTAATAGGCGAATAAAATCACTACCAAAAATGACAAATCTTAATCGACTTTTTTTTAAGATACCCAAATAACGTGAACTGGGAACCCAAAGTTGAAGCTTCAAACGGCAATTTAAGGCATTTCCCTTGCAGCTAGGCTACCGGAAGTGGGGTTTATCAGATTCTCCAACTCATTGTGCATCTAATAGGCGAATAAAATCACTACCAAAAATGACAAATCTTAATCGACTTTTTTTTACGATACCCAAATAACGTGAACTGGGAACCCAAAGTTGAAGCTTCAAACGGCAATTTAAGGCATTTCTCTTGCAGCTAGGCTACCGGAAGTGGGGTTTATCAGATTCTCCAACTCATTGTGCATCTAATAGGCGAATAAAATCACTACCAAAAATGACAAATCTTAATCGACTTTTTTTTAAGATACCCAAATAACGTGAACTGGGAACCCAAAGTTGAAGCTTCAAACGGCAATTTAAGGCATTTCCCTTGCAGCTAGGCTACCGGAAGTGGGGTTTATCAGATTCTCCGACTCATTGTGCATCTAATAGGCGAATAAAATCACTACCAAAAATGACAAATCTTAATCGACTTTTTTTTACGATACCCAAATAACGTGAACTGGGAACCCAAAGTTGAAGCTTCAAACGGCAATTTAAGGCATTTCTCTTGCAGCTAGGCTACCGGAAGTGGGGTTTATCAGATTCTCCAACTCATTGTGCATCTAATAGGCGAATAAAATCACTACCAAAAATGACAAATCTTAATCGACTTTTTTTTAAGATACCCAAAGTTGAAGCTTCAAACGGCAATTTAAGGCATTTCCCTTGCAGCTAGGCTACCGGAAGTGGGGTTTATCAGATTCTCCAACTCATTGTGCATCTAATAGGCGAATAAAATCACTACCAAAAATGACAAATCTTAATCGACTTTTTTTTACGATACCCAAATAACGTGAACTGGGAACCCAAAGTTGAAGCTTCAAACGGCAATTTAAGGCATTTCTCTTGCAGCTAGGCTACCGGAAGTGGGGTTTATCAGATTCTCCAACTCATTGTGCATCTAATAGGCGAATAAAATCACTACCAAAAATGACAAATCTTAATCGACTTTTTTTTACGATACCCAAATAACGTGAACTGGGAACCCAAAGTTGAAGCTTCAAACGGCAATTTAAGGCATTTCCCTTGCAGCTAGGCTACCGGAAGTGGGGTTTATCAGATTCTCCAACTCATTGTGCATCTAATAGGCGAATAAAATCACTACCAAAAATGACAAATCTTAATCGACTTTTTTTTACGATACCCAAATAACGTGAACTGGGAACCCAAAGTTGAAGCTTCAAACGGCAATTTAAGGCATTTCTCTTGCAGCTAGGCTACCGGAAGTGGGGTTTATCAGATTCTCCAACTCATTGTGCATCTAATAGGCGAATAAAATCACTACCAAAAATGACAAATCTTAATCGACTTTTTTTTAAGATACCCAAATGTCGTGAACTGGGAACCCAAAGTTGAAGCTTCAAACGGCAATTTAAGGCATTTCCCTTGCAGCTAGGCTACCGGAAGTGGGGTTTATCAGATTCTCCAACTCATTGTGCATCTAATAGGCGAATAAAATCACTACCAAAAATGACAAATCTTAATCGACTTTTTTTTACGATACCCAAATAACGTGAACTGGGAACCCAAAGTTGAAGCTTCAAACGGCAATTTAAGGCATTTCTCTTGCAGCTAGGCTACCGGAAGTGGGGTTTATCAGATTCTCCAACTCATTGTGCATCTAATAGGCGAATAAAATCACTACCAAAAATGACAAATCTTAATCGACTTTTTTTTAAGATACCCAAATAACGTGAACTGGGAACCCAAAGTTGAAGCTTCAAACGGCAATTTAAGGCATTTCCCTTGCAGCTAGGCTACCGGAAGTGGGGTTTATCAGATTCTCCAACTCATTGTGCATCTAATAGGCGAATAAAATCACTACCAAAAATGACAAATCTTAATCGACTTTTTTTTACGATACCCAAATAACGTGAACTGGGAACCCAAAGTTGAAGCTTCAAACGGCAATTTAAGGCATTTCTCTTGCAGCTAGGCTACCGGAAGTGGGGTTTATCAGATTCTCCAACTCATTGTGCATCTAATAGGCGAATAAAATCACTACCAAAAATGACAAATCTTAATCGACTTTTTTTTAAGATACCCAAATAACGTGAACTGGGAACCCAAAGTTGAAGCTTCAAACGGCAATTTAAGGCATTTCCCTTGCAGCTAGGCTACCGGAAGTGGGGTTTATCAGATTCTCCGACTCATTGTGCATCTAATAGGCGAATAAAATCACTACCAAAAATGACAAATCTTAATCGACTTTTTTTTACGATACCCAAATAACGTGAACTGGGAACCCAAAGTTGAAGCTTCAAACGGCAATTTAAGGCATTTCTCTTGCAGCTAGGCTACCGGAAGTGGGGTTTATCAGATTCTCCAACTCATTGTGCATCTAATAGGCGAATAAAATCACTACCAAAAATGACAAATCTTAATCGACTTTTTTTTAAGATACCCAAAGTTGAAGCTTCAAACGGCAATTTAAGGCATTTCCCTTGCAGCTAGGCTACCGGAAGTGGGGTTTATCAGATTCTCCAACTCATTGTGCATCTAATAGGCGAATAAAATCACTACCAAAAATGACAAATCTTAATCGACTTTTTTTTACGATACCCAAATAACGTGAACTGGGAACCCAAAGTTGAAGCTTCAAACGGCAATTTAAGGCATTTCTCTTGCAGCTAGGCTACCGGAAGTGGGGTTTATCAGATTCTCCAACTCATTGTGCATCTAATAGGCGAATAAAATCACTACCAAAAATGACAAATCTTAATCGACTTTTTTTTACGATACCCAAATAACGTGAACTGGGAACCCAAAGTTGAAGCTTCAAACGGCAATTTAAGGCATTTCTCTTGCAGCTAGGCTACCGGAAGTGGGGTTTATCAGATTCTCCAACTCATTGTGCATCTAATAGGCGAATAAAATCACTACCAAAAATGACAAATCTTAATCGACTTTTTTTTACGATACCCAAATAACGTGAACTGGGAACCCAAAGTTGAAGCTTCAAACGGCAATTTAAGGCATTTCCCTTGCAGCTAGGCTACCGGAAGTGGGGTTTATCAGATTCTCCAACTCATTGTGCATCTAATAGGCGAATAAAATCACTACCAAAAATGACAAATCTTAATCGACTTTTTTTTACGATACCCAAATAACGTGAACTGGGAACCCAAAGTTGAAGCTTCAAACGGCAATTTAAGGCATTTCTCTTGCAGCTAGGCTACCGGAAGTGGGGTTTATCAGATTCTCCAACTCATTGTGCATCTAATAGGCGAATAAAATCACTACCAAAAATGACAAATCTTAATCGACTTTTTTTTACGATACCCAAATAACGTGAACTGGGAACCCAAAGTTGAAGCTTCAAACGGCAATTTAAGGCATTTCCCTTGCAGCTAGGCTACCGGAAGTGGGGTTTATCAGATTCTCCAACTCATTGTGCATCTAATAGGCGAATAAAATCACTACCAAAAATGACAAATCTTAATCGACTTTTTTTTACGATACCCAAATAACGTGAACTGGGAACCCAAAGTTGAAGCTTCAAACGGCAATTTAAGGCATTTCTCTTGCAGCTAGGCTACCGGAAGTGGGGTTTATCAGATTCTCCAACTCATTGTGCATCTAATAGGCGAATAAAATCACTACCAAAAATGACAAATCTTAATCGACTTTTTTTTACGATACCCAAATAACGTGAACTGGGAACCCAAAGTTGAAGCTTCAAACGGCAATTTAAGGCATTTCTCTTGCAGCTAGGCTACCGGAAGTGGGGTTTATCAGATTCTCCAACTCATTGTGCATCTAATAGGCGAATAAAATCACTACCAAAAATGACAAATCTTAATCGACTTTTTTTTACGATACCCAAATAACGTGAACTGGGAACCCAAAGTTGAAGCTTCAAACGGCAATTTAAGGCATTTCCCTTGCAGCTAGGCTACCGGAAGTGGGGTTTATCAGATTCTCCAACTCATTGTACATCTAATAGGCGAATAAAATCACTACCAAAAATGACAAATCTTAATCGACTTTTTTTTACGATACCCAAATAACGTGAACTGGGAACCCAAAGTTGAAGCTTCAAACGGCAATTTAAGGCATTTCTCTTGCAGCTAGGCTACCGGAAGTGGGGTTTATCAGATTCTCCAACTCATTGTGCATCTAATAGGCGAATAAAATCACTACCAAAAATGACAAATCTTAATCGACTTTTTTTTAAGATACCCAAAGTTGAAGCTTCAAACGGCAATTTAAGGCATTTCCCTTGCAGCTAGGCTACCGGAAGTGGGGTTTATCAGATTCTCCAACTCATTGTGCATCTAATAGGCGAATAAAATCACTACCAAAAATGACAAATCTTAATCGACTTTTTTTTACGATACCCAAATGTCGTGAACTGGGAACCCAAAGTTGAAGCTTCAAACGGCAATTTAAGGCATTTCTCTTGCAGCTAGGCTACCGGAAGTGGGGTTTATCAGATTCTCCAACTCATTGTGCATCTAATAGGCGAATAAAATCACTACCAAAAATGACAAATCTTAATCGACTTTTTTTTACGATACCCAAATAACGTGAACTGGGAACCCAAAGTTGAAGCTTCAAACGGCAATTTAAGGCATTTCCCTTGCAGCTAGGCTACCGGAAGTGGGGTTTATCAGATTCTCCAACTCATTGTGCATCTAATAGGCGAATAAAATCACTACCAAAAATGACAAATCTTAATCGACTTTTTTTTACGATACCCAAATAACGTGAACTGGGAACCCAAAGTTGAAGCTTCAAACGGCAATTTAAGGCATTTCTCTTGCAGCTAGGCTACCGGAAGTGAGGTTTATCAGATTCTCCAACTCATTGTGCATCTAATAGGCGAATAAAATCACTACCAAAAATGACAAATCTTAATCGACTTTTTTTTAAGATACCCAAATGTCGTGAACTGGGAACCCAAAGTTGAAGCTTCAAACGGCAATTTAAGGCATTTCCCTTGCAGCTAGGCTACCGGAAGTGGGGTTTATCAGATTCTCCAACTCATTGTGCATCTAATAGGCGAATAAAATCACTACCAAAAATGACAAATCTTAATCGACTTTTTTTTACGATACCCAAATAACGTGAACTGGGAACCCAAAGTTGAAGCTTCAAACGGCAATTTAAGGCATTTCTCTTGCAGCTAGGCTACCGGAAGTGGGGTTTATCAGATTCTCCAACTCATTGTGCATCTAATAGGCGAATAAAATCACTACCAAAAATGACAAATCTTAATCGACTTTTTTTTAAGATACCCAAATAACGTGAACTGGGAACCCAAAGTTGAAGCTTCAAACGGCAATTTAAGGCATTTCCCTTGCAGCTAGGCTACCGGAAGTGGGGTTTATCAGATTCTCCAACTCATTGTGCATCTAATAGGCGAATAAAATCACTACCAAAAATGACAAATCTTAATCGACTTTTTTTTACGATACCCAAATAACGTGAACTGGGAACCCAAAGTTGAAGCTTCAAACGGCAATTTAAGGCATTTCTCTTGCAGCTAGGCTACCGGAAGTGGGGTTTATCAGATTCTCCAACTCATTGTGCATCTAATAGGCGAATAAAATCACTACCAAAAATGACAAATCTTAATCGACTTTTTTTTAAGATACCCAAATAACGTGAACTGGGAACCCAAAGTTGAAGCTTCAAACGGCAATTTAAGGCATTTCCCTTGCAGCTAGGCTACCGGAAGTGGGGTTTATCAGATTCTCCGACTCATTGTGCATCTAATAGGCGAATAAAATCACTACCAAAAATGACAAATCTTAATCGACTTTTTTTTACGATACCCAAATAACGTGAACTGGGAACCCAAAGTTGAAGCTTCAAACGGCAATTTAAGGCATTTCTCTTGCAGCTAGGCTACCGGAAGTGGGGTTTATCAGATTCTCCAACTCATTGTGCATCTAATAGGCGAATAAAATCACTACCAAAAATGACAAATCTTAATCGACTTTTTTTTAAGATACCCAAAGTTGAAGCTTCAAACGGCAATTTAAGGCATTTCCCTTGCAGCTAGGCTACCGGAAGTGGGGTTTATCAGATTCTCCAACTCATTGTGCATCTAATAGGCGAATAAAATCACTACCAAAAATGACAAATCTTAATCGACTTTTTTTTACGATACCCAAATAACGTGAACTGGGAACCCAAAGTTGAAGCTTCAAACGGCAATTTAAGGCATTTCTCTTGCAGCTAGGCTACCGGAAGTGGGGTTTATCAGATTCTCCAACTCATTGTGCATCTAATAGGCGAATAAAATCACTACCAAAAATGACAAATCTTAATCGACTTTTTTTTACGATACCCAAATAACGTGAACTGGGAACCCAAAGTTGAAGCTTCAAACGGCAATTTAAGGCATTTCTCTTGCAGCTAGGCTACCGGAAGTGGGGTTTATCAGATTCTCCAACTCATTGTGCATCTAATAGGCGAATAAAATCACTACCAAAAATGACAAATCTTAATCGACTTTTTTTTACGATACCCAAATAACGTGAACTGGGAACCCAAAGTTGAAGCTTCAAACGGCAATTTAAGGCATTTCCCTTGCAGCTAGGCTACCGGAAGTGGGGTTTATCAGATTCTCCAACTCATTGTGCATCTAATAGGCGAATAAAATCACTACCAAAAATGACAAATCTTAATCGACTTTTTTTTACGATACCCAAATAACGTGAACTGGGAACCCAAAGTTGAAGCTTCAAACGGCAATTTAAGGCATTTCTCTTGCAGCTAGGCTACCGGAAGTGGGGTTTATCAGATTCTCCAACTCATTGTGCATCTAATAGGCGAATAAAATCACTACCAAAAATGACAAATCTTAATCGACTTTTTTTTACGATACCCAAATAACGTGAACTGGGAACCCAAAGTTGAAGCTTCAAACGGCAATTTAAGGCATTT
This sequence comes from Acanthosepion lycidas, assembly GCA_963932145.1. Taxonomy (NCBI): domain Eukaryota; kingdom Metazoa; phylum Mollusca; class Cephalopoda; order Sepiida; family Sepiidae; genus Acanthosepion; species Acanthosepion lycidas. Next base: position 16,110 of record CAWVQA010001217.1, on the reverse strand, counting down.
CCCTTGCAGCTAGGCTACCGGAAGTGGGGTTTATCAGATTCTCCAACTCATTGTGCATCTAATAGGCGAATAAAATCACTACCAAAAATGACAAATCTTAATCGACTTTTTTTTACGATACCCAAATAACGTGAACTGGGAACCCAAAGTTGAAGCTTCAAACGGCAATTTAAGGCATTTCTCTTGCAGCTAGGCTACCGGAAGTGGGGTTTATCAGATTCTCCAACTCATTGTGCATCTAATAGGCGAATAAAATCACTACCAAAAATGACAAATCTTAATCGACTTTTTTTTACGATACCCAAATAACGTGAACTGGGAACCCAAAGTTGAAGCTTCAAACGGCAATTTAAGGCATTTCCCTTGCAGCTAGGCTACCGGAAGTGGGGTTTATCAGATTCTCCAACTCATTGTGCATCTAATAGGCGAATAAAATCACTACCAAAAATGACAAATCTTAATCGACTTTTTTTTACGATACCCAAATAACGTGAACTGGGAACCCAAAGTTGAAGCTTCAAACGGCAATTTAAGGCATTTCTCTTGCAGCTAGGCTACCGGAAGTGGGGTTTATCAGATTCTCCAACTCATTGTGCATCTAATAGGCGAATAAAATCACTACCAAAAATGACAAATCTTAATCGACTTTTTTTTAAGATACCCAAATAACGTGAACTGGGAACCCAAAGTTGAAGCTTCAAACGGCAATTTAAGGCATTTCCCTTGCAGCTAGGCTACCGGAAGTGGGGTTTATCAGATTCTCCGACTCATTGTGCATCTAATAGGCGAATAAAATCACTACCAAAAATGACAAATCTTAATCGACTTTTTTTTACGATACCCAAATAACGTGAACTGGGAACCCAAAGTTGAAGCTTCAAACGGCAATTTAAGGCATTTCTCTTGCAGCTAGGCTACCGGAAGTGGGGTTTATCAGATTCTCCAACTCATTGTGCATCTAATAGGCGAATAAAATCACTACCAAAAATGACAAATCTTAATCGACTTTTTTTTAAGATACCCAAAGTTGAAGCTTCAAACGGCAATTTAAGGCATTTCCCTTGCAGCTAGACTACCGGAAGTGGGGTTTATCAGATTCTCCAACTCATTGTGCATCTAATAGGCGAATAAAATCACTACCAAAAATGACAAATCTTAATCGACTTTTTTTTACGATACCCAAATGTCGTGAACTGGGAACCCAAAGTTGAAGCTTCAAACGGCAATTTAAGGCATTTCTCTTGCAGCTAGGCTACCGGAAGTGGGGTTTATCAGATTCTCCAACTCATTGTGCATCTAATAGGCGAATAAAATCACTACCAAAAATGACAAATCTTAATCGACTTTTTTTTACGATACCCAAATAACGTGAACTGGGAACCCAAAGTTGAAGCTTCAAACGGCAATTTAAGGCATTTCCCTTGCAGCTAGGCTACCGGAAGTGGGGTTTATCAGATTCTCCAACTCATTGTGCATCTAATAGGCGAATAAAATCACTACCAAAAATGACAAATCTTAATCGACTTTTTTTTACGATACCCAAATAACGTGAACTGGGAACCCAAAGTTGAAGCTTCAAACGGCAATTTAAGGCATTTCTCTTGCAGCTAGGCTACCGGAAGTGGGGTTTATCAGATTCTCCAACTCATTGTGCATCTAATAGGCGAATAAAATCACTACCAAAAATGACAAATCTTAATCGACTTTTTTTTAAGATACCCAAATGTCGTGAACTGGGAACCCAAAGTTGAAGCTTCAAACGGCAATTTAAGGCATTTCCCTTGCAGCTAGGCTACCGGAAGTGGGGTTTATCAGATTCTCCAACTCATTGTGCATCTAATAGGCGAATAAAATCACTACCAAAAATGACAAATCTTAATCGACTTTTTTTTACGATACCCAAATAACGTGAACTGGGAACCCAAAGTTGAAGCTTCAAACGGCAATTTAAGGCATTTCCCTTGCAGCTAGGCTACCGGAAGTGGGGTTTATCAGATTCTCCAACTCATTGTGCATCTAATAGGCGAATAAAATCACTACCAAAAATGACAAATCTTAATCGACTTTTTTTTACGATACCCAAATAACGTGAACTGGGAACCCAAAGTTGAAGCTTCAAACGGCAATTTAAGGCATTTCTCTTGCAGCTAGGCTACCGGAAGTGGGGTTTATCAGATTCTCCAACTCATTGTGCATCTAATAGGCGAATAAAATCACTACCAAAAATGACAAATCTTAATCGACTTTTTTTTAAGATACCCAAATAACGTGAACTGGGAACCCAAAGTTGAAGCTTCAAACGGCAATTTAAGGCATTTCCCTTGCAGCTAGGCTACCGGAAGTGGGGTTTATCAGATTCTCCGACTCATTGTGCATCTAATAGGCGAATAAAATCACTACCAAAAATGACAAATCTTAATCGACTTTTTTTTACGATACCCAAATAACGTGAACTGGGAACCCAAAGTTGAAGCTTCAAACGGCAATTTAAGGCATTTCTCTTGCAGCTAGGCTACCGGAAGTGGGGTTTATCAGATTCTCCAACTCATTGTGCATCTAATAGGCGAATAAAATCACTACCAAAAATGACAAATCTTAATCGACTTTTTTTTAAGATACCCAAAGTTGAAGCTTCAAACGGCAATTTAAGGCATTTCCCTTGCAGCTAGGCTACCGGAAGTGGGGTTTATCAGATTCTCCAACTCATTGTGCATCTAATAGGCGAATAAAATCACTACCAAAAATGACAAATCTTAATCGACTTTTTTTTACGATACCCAAATAACGTGAACTGGGAACCCAAAGTTGAAGCTTCAAACGGCAATTTAAGGCATTTCTCTTGCAGCTAGGCTACCGGAAGTGGGGTTTATCAGATTCTCCAACTCATTGTGCATCTAATAGGCGAATAAAATCACTACCAAAAATGACAAATCTTAATCGACTTTTTTTTACGATACCCAAATAACGTGAACTGGGAACCCAAAGTTGAAGCTTCAAACGGCAATTTAAGGCATTTCTCTTGCAGCTAGGCTACCGGAAGTGGGGTTTATCAGATTCTCCAACTCATTGTGCATCTAATAGGCGAATAAAATCACTACCAAAAATGACAAATCTTAATCGACTTTTTTTTACGATACCCAAATAACGTGAACTGGGAACCCAAAGTTGAAGCTTCAAACGGCAATTTAAGGCATTTCCCTTGCAGCTAGGCTACCGGAAGTGGGGTTTATCAGATTCTCCAACTCATTGTACATCTAATAGGCGAATAAAATCACTACCAAAAATGACAAATCTTAATCGACTTTTTTTTACGATACCCAAATAACGTGAACTGGGAACCCAAAGTTGAAGCTTCAAACGGCAATTTAAGGCATTTCTCTTGCAGCTAGGCTACCGGAAGTGGGGTTTATCAGATTCTCCAACTCATTGTGCATCTAATAGGCGAATAAAATCACTACCAAAAATGACAAATCTTAATCGACTTTTTTTTACGATACCCAAATAACGTGAACTGGGAACCCAAAGTTGAAGCTTCAAACGGCAATTTAAGGCATTTCCCTTGCAGCTAGGCTACCGGAAGTGGGGTTTATCAGATTCTCCAACTCATTGTGCATCTAATAGGCGAATAAAATCACTACCAAAAATGACAAATCTTAATCGACTTTTTTTTACGATACCCAAATAACGTGAACTGGGAACCCAAAGTTGAAGCTTCAAACGGCAATTTAAGGCATTTCTCTTGCAGCTAGGCTACCGGAAGTGGGGTTTATCAGATTCTCCAACTCATTGTGCATCTAATAGGCGAATAAAATCACTACCAAAAATGACAAATCTTAATCGACTTTTTTTTAAGATACCCAAAGTTGAAGCTTCAAACGGCAATTTAAGGCATTTCCCTTGCAGCTAGGCTACCGGAAGTGGGGTTTATCAGATTCTCCAACTCATTGTGCATCTAATAGGCGAATAAAATCACTACCAAAAATGACAAATCTTAATCGACTTTTTTTTACGATACCCAAATGTCGTGAACTGGGAACCCAAAGTTGAAGCTTCAAACGGCAATTTAAGGCATTTCTCTTGCAGCTAGGCTACCGGAAGTGGGGTTTATCAGATTCTCCAACTCATTGTGCATCTAATAGGCGAATAAAATCACTACCAAAAATGACAAATCTTAATCGACTTTTTTTTACGATACCCAAATAACGTGAACTGGGAACCCAAAGTTGAAGCTTCAAACGGCAATTTAAGGCATTTCCCTTGCAGCTAGGCTACCGGAAGTGGGGTTTATCAGATTCTCCAACTCATTGTGCATCTAATAGGCGAATAAAATCACTACCAAAAATGACAAATCTTAATCGACTTTTTTTTACGATACCCAAATAACGTGAACTGGGAACCCAAAGTTGAAGCTTCAAACGGCAATTTAAGGCATTTCTCTTGCAGCTAGGCTACCGGAAGTGGGGTTTATCAGATTCTCCAACTCATTGTGCATCTAATAGGCGAATAAAATCACTACCAAAAATGACAAATCTTAATCGACTTTTTTTTAAGATACCCAAATGTCGTGAACTGGGAACCCAAAGTTGAAGCTTCAAACGGCAATTTAAGGCATTTCCCTTGCAGCTAGGCTACCGGAAGTGGGGTTTATCAGATTCTCCAACTCATTGTGCATCTAATAGGCGAATAAAATCACTACCAAAAATGACAAATCTTAATCGACTTTTTTTTACGATACCCAAATAACGTGAACTGGGAACCCAAAGTTGAAGCTTCAAACGGCAATTTAAGGCATTTCTCTTGCAGCTAGGCTACCGGAAGTGGGGTTTATCAGATTCTCCAACTCATTGTGCATCTAATAGGCGAATAAAATCACTACCAAAAATGACAAATCTTAATCGACTTTTTTTTACGATACCCAAATAACGTGAACTGGGAACCCAAAGTTGAAGCTTCAAACGGCAATTTAAGGCATTTCTCTTGCAGCTAGGCTACCGGAAGTGGGGTTTATCAGATTCTCCAACTCATTGTGCATCTAATAGGCGAATAAAATCACTACCAAAAATGACAAATCTTAATCGACTTTTTTTTAAGATACCCAAATAACGTGAACTGGGAACCCAAAGTTGAAGCTTCAAACGGCAATTTAAGGCATTTCCCTTGCAGCTAGGCTACCGGAAGTGGGGTTTATCAGATTCTCCGACTCATTGTGCATCTAATAGGCGAATAAAATCACTACCAAAAATGACAAATCTTAATCGACTTTTTTTTACGATACCCAAATAACGTGAACTGGGAACCCAAAGTTGAAGCTTCAAACGGCAATTTAAGGCATTTCTCTTGCAGCTAGGCTACCGGAAGTGGGGTTTATCAGATTCTCCAACTCATTGTGCATCTAATAGGCGAATAAAATCACTACCAAAAATGACAAATCTTAATCGACTTTTTTTTAAGATACCCAAAGTTGAAGCTTCAAACGGCAATTTAAGGCATTTCCCTTGCAGCTAGGCTACCGGAAGTGGGGTTTATCAGATTCTCCAACTCATTGTGCATCTAATAGGCGAATAAAATCACTACCAAAAATGACAAATCTTAATCGACTTTTTTTTACGATACCCAAATAACGTGAACTGGGAACCCAAAGTTGAAGCTTCAAACGGCAATTTAAGGCATTTCTCTTGCAGCTAGGCTACCGGAAGTGGGGTTTATCAGATTCTCCAACTCATTGTGCATCTAATAGGCGAATAAAATCACTACCAAAAATGACAAATCTTAATCGACTTTTTTTTACGATACCCAAATAACGTGAACTGGGAACCCAAAGTTGAAGCTTCAAACGGCAATTTAAGGCATTTCTCTTGCAGCTAGGCTACCGGAAGTGGGGTTTATCAGATTCTCCAACTCATTGTGCATCTAATAGGCGAATAAAATCACTACCAAAAATGACAAATCTTAATCGACTTTTTTTTACGATACCCAAATAACGTGAACTGGGAACCCAAAGTTGAAGCTTCAAACGGCAATTTAAGGCATTTCCCTTGCAGCTAGGCTACCGGAAGTGGGGTTTATCAGATTCTCCAACTCATTGTGCATCTAATAGGCGAATAAAATCACTACCAAAAATGACAAATCTTAATCGACTTTTTTTTACGATACCCAAATAACGTGAACTGGGAACCCAAAGTTGAAGCTTCAAACGGCAATTTAAGGCATTTCTCTTGCAGCTAGGCTACCGGAAGTGGGGTTTATCAGATTCTCCAACTCATTGTGCATCTAATAGGCGAATAAAATCACTACCAAAAATGACAAATCTTAATCGACTTTTTTTTACGATACCCAAATAACGTGAACTGGGAACCCAAAGTTGAAGCTTCAAACGGCAATTTAAGGCATTTCCCTTGCAGCTAGGCTACCGGAAGTGGGGTTTATCAGATTCTCCAACTCATTGTGCATCTAATAGGCGAATAAAATCACTACCAAAAATGACAAATCTAAATCGACTTTTTTTTACGATACCCAAATAACGTGAACTGGGAACCCAAAGTTGAAGCTTCAAACGGCAATTTAAGGCATTTCTCTTGCAGCTAGGCTACCGGAAGTGGGGTTTATCAGATTCTCCAACTCATTGTGCATCTAATAGGCGAATAAAATCACTACCAAAAATGACAAATCTTAATCGACTTTTTTTTAAGATACCCAAATGTCGTGAACTGGGAACCCAAAGTTGAAGCTTCAAACGGCAATTTAAGGCATTTCCCTTGCAGCTAGGCTACCGGAAGTGGGGTTTATCAGATTCTCCAACTCATTGTGCATCTAATAGGCGAATAAAATCACTACCAAAAATGACAAATCTTAATCGACTTTTTTTTACGATACCCAAATAACGTGAACTGGGAACCCAAAGTTGAAGCTTCAAACGGCAATTTAAGGCATTTCTCTTGCAGCTAGGCTACCGGAAGTGGGGTTTATCAGATTCTCCAACTCATTGTGCATCTAATAGGCGAATAAAATCACTACCAAAAATGACAAATCTTAATCGACTTTTTTTTAAGATACCCAAATAACGTGAACTGGGAACCCAAAGTTGAAGCTTCAAACGGCAATTTAAGGCATTTCCCTTGCAGCTAGGCTACCGGAAGTGGGGTTTATCAGATTCTCCGACTCATTGTGCATCTAATAGGCGAATAAAATCACTACCAAAAATGACAAATCTTAATCGACTTTTTTTTACGATACCCAAATAACGTGAACTGGGAACCCAAAGTTGAAGCTTCAAACGGCAATTTAAGGCATTTCTCTTGCAGCTAGGCTACCGGAAGTGGGGTTTATCAGATTCTCCAACTCATTGTGCATCTAATAGGCGAATAAAATCACTACCAAAAATGACAAATCTTAATCGACTTTTTTTTAAGATACCCAAATAACGTGAACTGGGAACCCAAAGTTGAAGCTTCAAACGGCAATTTAAGGCATTTCCCTTGCAGCTAGGCTACCGGAAGTGGGGTTTATCAGATTCTCCGACTCATTGTGCATCTAATAGGCGAATAAAATCACTACCAAAAATGACAAATCTTAATCGACTTTTTTTTACGATACCCAAATAACGTGAACTGGGAACCCAAAGTTGAAGCTTCAAACGGCAATTTAAGGCATTTCTCTTGCAGCTAGGCTACCGGAAGTGGGGTTTATCAGATTCTCCAACTCATTGTGCATCTAATAGGCGAATAAAATCACTACCAAAAATGACAAATCTTAATCGACTTTTTTTTAAGATACCCAAAGTTGAAGCTTCAAACGGCAATTTAAGGCATTTCCCTTGCAGCTAGGCTACCGGAAGTGGGGTTTATCAGATTCTCCAACTCATTGTGCATCTAATAGGCGAATAAAATCACTACCAAAAATGACAAATCTTAATCGACTTTTTTTTACGATACCCAAATAACGTGAACTGGGAACCCAAAGTTGAAGCTTCAAACGGCAATTTAAGGCATTTCTCTTGCAGCTAGGCTACCGGAAGTGGGGTTTATCAGATTCTCCAACTCATTGTGCATGATTCTCCAACTCATTGTGCATCTAATAGGCGAATAAAATCACTACCAAAAATGACAAATCTTAATCGACTTTTTTTTACGATACCCAAATAACGTGAACTGGGAACCCAAAGTTGAAGCTTCAAACGGCAATTTAAGGCATTTCTCTTGCAGCTAGGCTACCGGAAGTGGGGTTTATCAGATTCTCCAACTCATTGTGCATCTAATAGGCGAATAAAATCACTACCAAAAATGACAAATCTTAATCGACTTTTTTTTAAGATACCCAAATGTCGTGAACTGGGAACCCAAAGTTGAAGCTTCAAACGGCAATTTAAGGCATTTCCCTTGCAGCTAGGCTACCGGAAGTGGGGTTTATCAGATTCTCCAACTCATTGTGCATCTAATAGGCGAATAAAATCACTACCAAAAATGACAAATCTTAATCGACTTTTTTTTACGATACCCAAATAACGTGAACTGGGAACCCAAAGTTGAAGCTTCAAACGGCAATTTAAGGCATTTCTCTTGCAGCTAGGCTACCGGAAGTGGGGTTTATCAGATTCTCCAACTCATTGTGCATCTAATAGGCGAATAAAATCACTACCAAAAATGACAAATCTTAATCGACTTTTTTTTAAGTTACCCAAATAACGTGAACTGGGAACCCAAAGTTGAAGCTTCAAACGGCAATTTAAGGCATTTCCCTTGCAGCTAGGCTACCGGAAGTGGGGTTTATCAGATTCTCCGACTCATTGTGCATCTAATAGGCGAATAAAATCACTACCAAAAATGACAAATCTTAATCGACTTTTTTTTACGATACCCAAATAACGTGAACTGGGAACCCAAAGTTGAAGCTTCAAACGGCAATTTAAGGCATTTCTCTTGCAGCTAGGCTACCGGAAGTGGGGTTTATCAGATTCTCCAACTCATTGTGCATCTAATAGGCGAATAAAATCACTACCAAAAATGACAAATCTTAATCGACTTTTTTTTAAGATACCCAAATGTCGTGAACTGGGAACCCAAAGTTGAAGCTTCAAACGGCAATTTAAGGCATTTCCCTTGCAGCTAGGCTACCGGAAGTGGGGTTTATCAGATTCTCCAACTCATTGTGCATCTAATAGGCGAATAAAATCACTACCAAAAATGACAAATCTTAATCGACTTTTTTTTACGATACCCAAATAACGTGAACTGGGAACCCAAAGTTGAAGCTTCAAACGGCAATTTAAGGCATTTCTCTTGCAGCTAGGCTACCGGAAGTGGGGTTTATCAGATTCTCCAACTCATTGTGCATCTAATAGGCGAATAAAATCACTACCAAAAATGACAAATCTTAATCGACTTTTTTTTAAGATACCCAAATAACGTGAACTGGGAACCCAAAGTTGAAGCTTCAAACGGCAATTTAAGGCATTTCCCTTGCAGCTAGGCTACCGGAAGTGGGGTTTATCAGATTCTCCGACTCATTGTGCATCTAATAGGCGAATAAAATCACTACCAAAAATGACAAATCTTAATCGACTTTTTTTTACGATACCCAAATAACGTGAACTGGGAACCCAAAGTTGAAGCTTCAAACGGCAATTTAAGGCATTTCTCTTGCAGCTAGGCTACCGGAAGTGGGGTTTATCAGATTCTCCAACTCATTGTGCATCTAATAGGCGAATAAAATCACTACCAAAAATGACAAATCTTAATCGACTTTTTTTTAAGATACCCAAAGTTGAAGCTTCAAACGGCAATTTAAGGCATTTCCCTTGCAGCTAGGCTACCGGAAGTGGGGTTTATCAGATTCTCCAACTCATTGTGCATCTAATAGGCGAATAAAATCACTACCAAAAATGACAAATCTTAATCGACTTTTTTTTACGATACCCAAATGTCGTGAACTGGGAACCCAAAGTTGAAGCTTCAAACGGCAATTTAAGGCATTTCTCTTGCAGCTAGGCTACCGGAAGTGGGGTTTATCAGATTCTCCAACTCATTGTGCATCTAATAGGCGAATAAAATCACTACCAAAAATGACAAATCTTAATCGACTTTTTTTTACGATACCCAAATAACGTGAACTGGGAACCCAAAGTTGAAGCTTCAAACGGCAATTTAAGGCATTTCTCTTGCAGCTAGGCTACCGGAAGTGGGGTTTATCAGATTCTCCAACTCATTGTGCATCTAATAGGCGAATAAAATCACTACCAAAAATGACAAATCTTAATCGACTTTTTTTAAAGATACCCAAATGTCGTGAACTGGGAACCCAAAGTTGAAGCTTCAAACGGCAATTTAAGGCATTTCCCTTGCAGCTAGGCTACCGGAAGTGGGGTTTATCAGATTCTCCAACTCATTGTGCATCTAATAGGCGAATAAAATCACTACCAAAAATGACAAATCTTAATCGACTTTTTTTTACGATACCCAAATAACGTGAACTGGGAACCCAAAGTTGAAGCTTCAAACGGCAATTTAAGGCATTTCTCTTGCAGCTAGGCTACCGGAAGTGGGGTTTATCAGATTCTCCAACTCATTGTGCATCTAATAGGCGAATAAAATCACTACCAAAAATGACAAATCTTAATCGACTTTTTTTTAAGTTACCCAAATAACGTGAACTGGGAACCCAAAGTTGAAGCTTCAAACGGCAATTTAAGGCATTTCCCTTGCAGCTAGGCTACCGGAAGTGGGGTTTATCAGATTCTCCAACTCATTGTGCATCTAATAGGCGAATAAAATCACTACCAAAAATGACAAATCTTAATCGACTTTTTTTTACGATACCCAAATAACGTGAACTGGGAACCCAAAGTTGAAGCTTCAAACGGCAATTTAAGGCATTTCTCTTGCAGCTAGGCTACCGGAAGTGGGGTTTATCAGATTCTCCAACTCATTGTGCATCTAATAGGCGAATAAAATCACTACCAAAAATGACAAATCTTAATCGACTTTTTTTTAAGATACCCAAATAACGTGAACTGGGAACCCAAAGTTGAAGCTTCAAACGGCAATTTAAGGCATTTCCCTTGCAGCTAGGCTACCGGAAGTGGGGTTTATCAGATTCTCCGACTCATTGTGCATCTAATAGGCGAATAAAATCACTACCAAAAATGACAAATCTTAATCGACTTTTTTTTACGATACCCAAATAACGTGAACTGGGAACCCAAAGTTGAAGCTTCAAACGGCAATTTAAGGCATTTCTCTTGCAGCTAGGCTACCGGAAGTGGGGTTTATCAGATTCTCCAACTCATTGTGCATCTAATAGGCGAATAAAATCACTACCAAAAATGACAAATCTTAATCGACTTTTTTTTAAGATACCCAAAGTTGAAGCTTCAAACGGCAATTTAAGGCATTTCCCTTGCAGCTAGGCTACCGGAAGTGGGGTTTATCAGATTCTCCAACTCATTGTGCATCTAATAGGCGAATAAAATCACTACCAAAAATGACAAATCTTAATCGACTTTTTTTTACGATACCCAAATAACGTGAACTGGGAACCCAAAGTTGAAGCTTCAAACGGCAATTTAAGGCATTTCTCTTGCAGCTAGGCTACCGGAAGTGGGGTTTATCAGATTCTCCAACTCATTGTGCATCTAATAGGCGAATAAAATCACTACCAAAAATGACAAATCTTAATCGACTTTTTTTTACGATACCCAAATAACGTGAACTGGGAACCCAAAGTTGAAGCTTCAAACGGCAATTTAAGGCATTTCTCTTGCAGCTAGGCTACCGGAAGTGGGGTTTATCAGATTCTCCAACTCATTGTGCATCTAATAGGCGAATAAAATCACTACCAAAAATGACAAATCTTAATCGACTTTTTTTTACGATACCCAAATAACGTGAACTGGGAACCCAAAGTTGAAGCTTCAAACGGCAATTTAAGGCATTTCCCTTGCAGCTAGGCTACCGGAAGTGGGGTTTATCAGATTCTCCAACTCATTGTGCATCTAATAGGCGAATAAAATCACTACCAAAAATGACAAATCTTAATCGACTTTTTTTTACGATACCCAAATAACGTGAACTGGGAACCCAAAGTTGAAGCTTCAAACGGCAATTTAAGGCATTTCACTTGCAGCTAGGCTACCGGAAGTGGGGTTTATCAGATTCTCCAACTCATTGTGCATCTAATAGGCGAATAAAATCACTACCAAAAATGACAAATCTTAATCGACTTTTTTTTACGATACCCAAATAACGTGAACTGGGAACCCAAAGTTGAAGCTTCAAACGGCAATTTAAGGCATTTCCCTTGCAGCTAGGCTACCGGAAGTGGGGTTTATCAGATTCTCCAACTCATTGTGCATCTAATAGGCGAATAAAATCACTACCAAAAATGACAAATCTTAATCGACTTTTTTTTACGATACCCAAATAACGTGAACTGGGAACCCAAAGTTGAAGCTTCAAACGGCAATTTAAGGCATTTCTCTTGCAGCTAGGCTACCGGAAGTGGGGTTTATCAGATTCTCCAACTCATTGTGCATCTAATAGGCGAATAAAATCACTACCAAAAATGACAAATCTTAATCGACTTTTTTTTAAGATACCCAAATGTCGTGAACTGGGAACCCAAAGTTGAAGCTTCAAACGGCAATTTAAGGCATTTCCCTTGCAGCTAGGCTACCGGAAGTGGGGTTTATCAGATTCTCCAACTCATTGTGCATCTAATAGGCGAATAAAATCACTACCAAAAATGACAAATCTTAATCGACTTTTTTTTACGATACCCAAATAACGTGAACTGGGAACCCAAAGTTGAAGCTTCAAACGGCAATTTAAGGCATTTCTCTTGCAGCTAGGCTACCGGAAGTGGGGTTTATCAGATTCTCCAACTCATTGTGCATCTAATAGGCGAATAAAATCACTACCAAAAATGACAAATCTTAATCGACTTTTTTTTAAGATACCCAAATAACGTGAACTGGGAACCCAAAGTTGAAGCTTCAAACGGCAATTTAAGGCATTTCCCTTGCAGCTAGGCTACCGGAAGTGGGGTTTATCAGATTCTCCGACTCATTGTGCATCTAATAGGCGAATAAAATCACTACCAAAAATGACAAATCTTAATCGACTTTTTTTTACGATACCCAAATAACGTGAACTGGGAACCCAAAGTTGAAGCTTCAAACGGCAATTTAAGGCATTTCTCTTGCAGCTAGGCTACCGGAAGTGGGGTTTATCAGATTCTCCAACTCATTGTGCATCTAATAGGCGAATAAAATCACTACCAAAAATGACAAATCTTAATCGACTTTTTTTTAAGATACCCAAATAACGTGAACTGGGAACCCAAAGTTGAAGCTTCAAACGGCAATTTAAGGCATTTCCCTTGCAGCTAGGCTACCGGAAGTGGGGTTTATCAGATTCTCCGACTCATTGTGCATCTAATAGGCGAATAAAATCACTACCAAAAATGACAAATCTTAATCGACTTTTTTTTACGATACCCAAATAACGTGAACTGGGAACCCAAAGTTGAAGCTTCAAACGGCAATTTAAGGCATTTCTCTTGCAGCTAGGCTACCGGAAGTGGGGTTTATCAGATTCTCCAACTCATTGTGCATCTAATAGGCGAATAAAATCACTACCAAAAATGACAAATCTTAATCGACTTTTTTTTAAGATACCCAAATAACGTGAACTGGGAACCCAAAGTTGAAGCTTCAAACGGCAATTTAAGGCATTTCCCTTGCAGCTAGGCTACCGGAAGTGGGGTTTATCAGATTCTCCGACTCATTGTGCATCTAATAGGCGAATAAAATCACTACCAAAAATGACAAATCTTAATCGACTTTTTTTTACGATACCCAAATAACGTGAACTGGGAACCCAAAGTTGAAGCTTCAAACGGCAATTTAAGGCATTTCTCTTGCAGCTAGGCTACCGGAAGTGGGGTTTATCAGATTCTCCAACTCATTGTGCATCTAATAGGCGAATAAAAATCACTACCAAAAAATGACAAATCTTAATCGACTTTTTTTTAATGACTGGGAACCCAAAGGTGAACTGGGAAGCTTCAAACGGCAATTTAAGGCATTTCCCTTGCAGCTAGGCTACCGGAAGTGGGGTTTATCAGATTCTCCAACTCATTGTGCATCTAATAGGCGAATAAAATCACTACCAAAAATGACAAATCTTAATCGACTTTTTTTTAAGATACCCAAAACTCAATGGAAGCTTCAAACGGCAATTTAAGGCATTTCCTTGCAGCTAGGCTACCGGAAGTGGGGTTTATCAGATTCTCCAACTCATTGTGCATCTAATAGGCGAATAAAATCACTACCAAAAATGACAAATCTTAATCGACTTTTTTTTACGATACCCAAATAACGTGAACTGGGAACCCAAAGTTGAAGCTTCAAACGGCAATTTAAGGCATTTCTCTTGCAGCTAGGCTACCGGAAGTGGGTTTATCAGATTCTCCAACTCATTGTGCATCTAATAGGCGAATAAAATCACTACCAAAAATGACAAATCTTAATCGACTTTTTTTTACGATACCCAAATAACGTGAACTGGGAACCCAAAGTTGAAGCTTCAAACGGCAATTTAAGGCATTTCTCTTGCAGCTAGGCTACCGGAAGTGGGGTTTATCAGATTCTCCAACTCATTGTGCATCTAATAGGCGAATAAAATCACTACCAAAAATGACAAATCTTAATCGACTTTTTTTTACGATACCCAAATAACGTGAACTGGGAACCCAAAGTTGAAGCTTCAAACGGCAATTTAAGGCATTTCTCTTGCAGCTAGGCTACCGGAAGTGGGGTTTATCAGATTCTCCAACTCATTGTGCATCTAATAGGCGAATAAAATCACTACCAAAAATGACAAATCTTAATCGACTTTTTTTTACGATACCCAAATAACGTGAACTGGGAACCCAAAGTTGAAGCTTCAAACGGCAATTTAAGGCATTTCTCTTGCAGCTAGGCTACCGGAAGTGGGGTTTATCAGATTCTCCAACTCATTGTGCATCTAATAGGCGAATAAAATCACTACCAAAAATGACAAATCTTAATCGACTTTTTTTACGATACCCAAATAACGTGAACTGGGAACCCAAAGTTGAAGCTTCAAACGGCAATTTAAGGCATTTCCCTTGCAGCTAGGCTACCGGAAGTGGGGTTTATCAGATTCTCCAACTCATTGTGCATCTAATAGGCGAATAAAATCACTACCAAAAATGACAAATCTTAATCGACTTTTTTTTACGATACCCAAATAACGTGAACTGGGAACCCAAAGTTGAAGCTTCAAACGGCAATTTAAGGCATTTCTCTTGCAGCTAGGCTACCGGAAGTGGGGTTTATCAGATTCTCCAACTCATTGTGCATCTAATAGGCGAATAAAATCACTACCAAAAATGACAAATCTTAATCGACTTTTTTTTACGATACCCAAATAACGTGAACTGGGAACCCAAAGTTGAAGCTTCAAACGGCAATTTAAGGCATTTCTCTTGCAGCTAGGCTACCGGAAGTGGGGTTTATCAGATTCTCCAACTCATTGTGCATCTAATAGGCGAATAAAATCACTACCAAAAATGACAAATCTTAATCGACTTTTTTTACGATACCCAAATAACGTGAACTGGGAACCCAAAGTTGAAGCTTCAAACGGCAATTTAAGGCATTTCTCTTGCAGCTAGGCTACCGGAAGTGGGGTTTATCAGATTCTCCAACTCATTGTGCATCTAATAGGCGAATAAAATCACTACCAAAAATGACAAATCTTAATCGACTTTTTTTTACGATACCCAAATAACGTGAACTGGGAACCCAAAGTTGAAGCTTCAAACGGCAATTTAAGGCATTTCTCTTGCAGCTAGGCTACCGGAAGTGGGGTTTATCAGATTCTCCAACTCATTGTGCATCTAATAGGCGAATAAAATCACTACCAAAAATGACAAATCTTAATCGACTTTTTTTTAAGATACCCAAATAACGTGAACTGGGAACCCAAAGTTGAAGCTTCAAACGGCAATTTAAGGCATTTAAATCTTAATCGACTTTTTTTAAGATACCCAAATAACGTGAACTGGGAACCCAAAGTTGAAGCTTCAAAC
>CAWVQA010001216.1:0-28546 GCA_963932145.1 Acanthosepion lycidas | reverse complement strand
CATGTAAATCGCTATGTAATTAAAAGTTGTGTAAAACATAAAATCTTAAATAAAACTTTGTCAAAACTTGTGAAACTAGTTAAAATCAATAAGTTTTGATTGATTTCATATCGATTTTCAATAATTTCATTGTTTTTCTAATGTTTTCAAACAGTTATTGATATTTACAAACTAACGTTAAAAAGTAGTGAAAAAAGCTAGATTTTGCATGTAAATCGCTATGTAATTAAAAGTTGTGTAAAACATAAAATCTTAAATAAAACTTTGTCAAAACTTGTGAAACTAGTTAAAATCAATAAGTTTTGATTGATTTCATATCGATTTTCAATAATTTCATTGTTTTTCTAATGTTTTCAAACAGTTATTGATATTTACAAACTAACGTTAAAAAGTAGTGAAAAAAGCTAGATTTTGCATGTAAATCGCTATGTAATTAAAAGTTGTGTAAAACATAAAATCTTAAATAAAACTTTGTCAAAACTTGTGAAACTAGTTAAAATCAATAAGTTTTGATTGATTTCATATCGATTTTCAATAATTTCATTGTTTTTCTAATGTTTTCAAACAGTTAATAATATTTACAAACTAGCGTTAAAAAGTAGTGAAAAAAGCTAGATTTTGCATGTAAACCGCTATGTAATTAAAAGTTGTGTAAAACATAAAATCTTAAATAAAACTTTGTCAAAACTTGTGAAACTAGTTAAAATCAATAAGTTTTGATTGATTTCATATCGATTTTCAATAATTTCATTGTTTTTCTAATGTTTTCAAACAGTTATTAATATTTACAAACTAGCGTTAAAAAGTAGTGACAAAAGCTAGATTTTGAATGTAAATCGCTATGTAATTAAAAGTTGGGTAAAACATAAAATCTTAAATAAAACTTTGTCAAAACTTGTGAAACTAGTTAAAATCAATAAGTTTTGATTGATTTCATATCGATTTTCAATAATTTCATTGTTTTTCTAATGTTTTCAAACAGTTATTAATATTTACAAACTAGCGTTAAAAAGTAGTGACAAAAGCTAGATTTTGAATGTAAATCGCTATGTAATTAAAAGTTGGGTAAAACATAAAATCTTAAATAAAACTTTGTGAAAACTTCTGAAACTAGTTAAAATCAATAAGTTTTGATTGATTTCACATCGATTTTCAATAATTTCATTGTTTTTCTAATGTTTTTAAACAGTTATTGATATTTACAAACTAGCGTTAAAAAGTAGTGAAAAAAGCTAGATTTTGCATGTAAATCGCTATGTAATTAAAAGTTGTGTAAAACATAAAATCTTAAATAAAACTTTGTCAAAACTTCTGAAACTAGTTAAAATCAATAAGTTTTGATTGATTTCATATCGATTTTCAATAATTTCATTGTTTTTCTAATGTTTTCAAACAGTTATTGATATTTACAAACTAGCGTTAAAAAGTAGTGAAAAAAGCTAGATTTTGCATGTAAATCGCTATGTAATTAAAAGTTGTGTAAAACATAAAATCTTAAATAAAACTTTGTGAAAACTTCTGAAACTAGTTAAAATCAATAAGTTTTGATTGATTTCACATCAATTTTCAATAATTTCATTGTTTTTCTAATGTTTTCAAACAGTTATTGATATTTACAAACTAGCGTTAAAAAGTAGTGAAAAAAGCTAGATTTTGCATGTAAATCGCTATGTAATTAAAAGTTGTGTAAAACATAAAATCTTAAATAAAACTTTGTGAAAACTTCTGAAACTAGTTAAAATCAATAAGTTTTGATTGATTTCACATCGATTTTCAATAATTTCATTGTTTTTCTAATATTTTCAAACAGTTATTGATATTTACAAACTAGCGTTAAAAAGTAGTGAAAAAAGCTAGATTTTGCATGTAAATCGCTATGTAATTAAAAGTTGTGTAAAACATAAAATCTTAAATAAAACTTTGTGAAAACTTCTGAAACTAGTTAAAATCAATAAGTTTTGATTGATTTCACATCAATTTTCAATAATTTCATTGTTTTTCTAATGTTTTCAAAGAGTTATTGATATTTACAATCTAGCGTTGAAAAAGTAGTGAAAAAAGCTAGATTTTGCATGTAAATCGCTATGTAATTAAAAGTTGTGTAAAACATAAAATCTTAAATAAAACTTTGTGAAAACTTCTGAAACTAGTTAAAATCAATCAGTTTTGATTGATTTCACATCGATTTTCAATAATTTCATTGTTTTTCTAATGTTTTCAAACAGTTATTGATATTTACAAACTAGCGTTAAAAAGTAGTGAAAAAAGCTAGATTTTGCATGTAAATCGCTATGTAATTAAAAGTTGTGTAAAACATAAAATCTTAAATAAAACTTTGTGAAAACTTCTGAAACTAGTTAAAATCAATAAGTTTTGATTGATTTCACATCGATTTTCAATAATTTCATTGTTTTTCTAATGTTTTCAAACAGTTATTGATATTTACAAACTAGCGTTAAAAAGTAGTGAAAAAAGCTAGATTTTGCATGTAAATCGCTATGTAATTAAAAGTTGTGTAAAACATAAAATCTTAAATATAACTTTGTGAAAACTTCTGAAACTAGTTAAAATCAATAAGTTTTGATTGATTTCATATCGATTTTCAATAATTTCATTGTTTTTCTAATGTTTTCAAACAGTTATTGATATTTACAAACTAGCGTTAAAACTTAGTCAAAACAGCTAGATTTTGCATGTAAATCGCTATGTAATTAAAAGTTGTGTAAAACATAAAATCTTAAATATAACTTTGTCAAAACTTCTGAAATTAGTTAAAATCAATAAGTTTTGATTGATTTCATATCGATTTTCAATAATTTCATTGTTTTTCTAATGTTTTCAAACAGTTATTGATATTTACAAACTAGCGTTGAAAAAGTAGTGAAAAAAGCTAGATTTTGCATGTAAATCGCTATGTAATTAAAAGTTGTGTAAAACATAAAATCTTAAATAAAACTTTGTGAAAACTTCTGAAACTAGTTAAAATCAATAAGTTTTGATTGATTTCATATCGATTTTCAATAATTTCATTGTTTTTCTAATGTTTTCAAAGAGTTATTGATATTTACAATCTAGCGTTGAAAAAGTAGTGAAAAAAGCTAGATTTTGCATGTAAATCGCTATGTAATTAAAAGTTGTGTAAAACATAAAATCTTAAATATAACTTTGTCAAAACTTCTGAAACTAGTTAAAATCAATAAGTTTTGATTGATTTCATATCGATTTTCAATAATTTCATTGTTTTTCTAATGTTTTCAAAGAGTTATTGATATTTACAAACTAGCGTTAAAAAGTAGTGAAAAAAGCTGGATTTTGCATGTAAATCGCTATGTAATTAAAAGTTGTGTAAAACATAAAATCTTAAATATAACTGTCAAAACTTCTGAAACTAGTTAAAATCAATAAGTTTTGATTGATTTCATATCGATTTTCAATAATTTCATTGTTTTTCTAATGTTTTCAAACAGTTATTGATATTTACAAACTAGCGTTGAAAAAGTAGTGAAAAAAGCTAGATTTTGCATGTAAATCGCTATGTAATTAAAAGTTGTGTAAAACATAAAATCTTAAATAAAACTTTGTGAAAACTTCTGAAACTAGTTAAAATCAATAAGTTTTGATTGATTTCACATCGATTTTCAATAATTTCATTGTTTTTCTAATGTTTTCAAACAGTTATTGATATTTACAAACTAGCCTTAAAAAGTAGTCAAAACAGCTAGATTTTGCATGTAAATCGCTATGTAATTAAAAGTTGTGTAAAACATAAAATCTTAAATATAACTTTGTCAAAACTTCTGAAACTAGTTAAAATCAATAAGTTTTGATTGATTTCATATCGATTTTCAATAATTTCATTGTTTTTCTAATGTTTTCAAACAGTTATTGATATTTACAAACTAGCGTTGAAAAAGTAGTGAAAAAAGCTAGATTTTGCATGTAAATCGCTATGTAATTAAAAGTTGTGTAAAACATAAAATCTTAAATAAAACTTTGTGAAAACTTCTGAAACTAGTTAAAATCAATAAGTTTTGATTGATTTCACATCGATTTTCAATAATTTCATTGTTTTTCTAATGTTTTCAAACAGTTATTGATATTTACAAACTAGCGTTAAAAAGTAGTCAAAACAGCTAGATTTTGCATGTAAATCGCTATGTAATTAAAAGTTGTGTAAAACATAAAATCTTAAATATAACTTTGTCAAAACTTCTGAAACTAGTTAAAATCAATAAGTTTTGATTGATTTCATATCGATTTTTAATAATTTCATTGTTTTTCTAATGTTTTCAAACAGTTATTGATATTTACAAACTAGCGTTAAAAAGTAGTCAAAACAGCTAGATTTTGCATGTAAATCGCTATGTAATTAAAAGTTGTGTAAAACATAAAATCTTAAATATAACTTTGTCAAAACTTCTGAAATTAGTTAAAATCAATAAGTTTTGATTGATTTCATATCGATTTTCAATAATTTCATTGTTTTTCTAATGTTTTCAAACAGTTATTGATATTTACAAACTAGCGTTGAAAAAGTAGTGAAAAAAGCTAGATTTTGCATGTAAATCGCTATGTAATTAAAAGTCGTGTAAAACATAAAATCTTAAATAAAACTTTGTGAAAACTTCTGAAACTAGTTAAAATCAATAAGTTTTGATTGATTTCACATCGATTTTCAATAATTTCATTGTTTTTCTAATGTTTTCAAACAGTTATTGATATTTACAAACTAGCGTTAAAAAGTAGTCAAAACAGCTAGATTTTGCATGTAAATCGCTATGTAATTAAAAGTTGTGTAAAACATAAAATCTTAAATAAAACTTTGTGAAAACTTCTGAAACTAGTTAAAATCAATAAGTTTTGATTGATTTCACATCGATTTTCAATAATTTCATTGTTTTTCTAATGTTTTCAAACAGTTATTGATATTTACAAACTAGCGTTGAAAAAGTAGTGAAAAAAGCTAGATTTTGCATGTAAATCGCTATGTAATTAAAAGTTGTGTAAAACATAAAATCTTAAATAAAACTTTGTGAAAACTTCTGAAACTAGTTAAAATCAATAAGTTTTGATTGATTTCATATCGATTTTCAATAATTTCATTGTTTTTCTAATGTTTTCAAAGAGTTATTGATATTTACAATCTAGCGTTGAAAAAGTAGTGAAAAAAGCTAGATTTTGCATGTAAATCGCTATGTAATTAAAAGTTGTGTAAAACATAAAATCTTAAATATAACTTTGTCAAAACTTCTGAAACTAGTTAAAATCAATAAGTTTTGATTGATTTCATATCGATTTTCAATAGTTACATTGTTTTTCTAATGTTTTCAAACAGTTATTGATATTTACAAACTAGCGTTGAAAAAGTAGTGAAAAAAGCTAGATTTTGCATGTAAATCGCCATGTAATTAAAAGTTGTGTAAAACATAAAATCTTAAATATAACTTTGTCAAAACTTCTGAAATTAGTTAAAATCAATAAGTTTTGATTGATTTCATATCGATTTTCAATAATTTCATTGTTTTTCTAATGTTTTCAAACAGTTATTGATATTTACAAACTAGCGTTGAAAAAGTAGTGAAAAAAGCTAGATTTTGCATGTAAATCGCTATGTAATTAAAAGTTGTGTAAAACATAAAATCTTAAATATAACTTTGTCAAAACTTCTGAAACTAGTTAAAATCAATAAGTTTTGATTGATTTCATATCGATTTTCAATAGTTTCATTGTTTTTCTAATGTTTTCAAAGAGTTATTGATATTTACAATCTAGCGTTGAAAAAGTAGTGAAAAAAGCTAGATTTTGCATGTAAATCGCTATGTAATTAAAAGTTGTGTAAAACATAAAATCTTAAATATAACTTTGTCAAAACTTCTGAAACTAGTTAAAATCAATAAGTTTTGATTGATTTCATATCGATTTTCAATAATTTCATTGTTTTTCTAATGTTTTCAAACAGTTATTGATATTTACAAACTAGCGTTGAAAAAGTAGTGAAAAAAGCTAGATTTTGCATGTAAATCGCTATGTAATTAAAAGTCGTGTAAAACATAAAATCTTAAATAAAACTTTGTGAAAACTTCTGAAACTAGTTAAAATCAATAAGTTTTGATTGATTTCACATCGATTTTCAATAATTTCATTGTTTTTCTAATGTTTTCAAACAGTTATTGATATTTACAAACTAGCGTTAAAAAGTAGTCAAAACAGCTAGATTTTGCATGTAAATCGCTATGTAATTAAAAGTTGTGTAAAACATAAAATCTTAAATAAAACTTTGTGAAAACTTCTGAAACTAGTTAAAATCAATAAGTTTTGATTGATTTCACATCGATTTTCAATAATTTCATTGTTTTTCTAATGTTTTCAAACAGTTATTGATATTTACAAACTAGCGTTAAAAAGTAGTGAAAAAAGCTAGATTTTGCATGTAAATCGCTATGTAATTAAAAGTTGTGTAAAACATAAAATCTTAAATAAAACTTTGTGAAAACTTCTGAAACTAGTTAAAATCAATAAGTTTTGATTGATTTCACATCGATTTTCAATAATTTCATTGTTTTTCTAATATTTTCAAACAGTTATTGATATTTACAAACTAGCGTTAAAAAGTAGTGAAAAAAGCTAGATTTTGCATGTAAATCGCTATGTAATTAAAAGTTGTGTAAAACATAAAATCTTAAATAAAACTTTGTGAAAACTTCTGAAACTAGTTAAAATCAATAAGTTTTGATTGATTTCACATCAATTTTCAATAATTTCATTGTTTTTCTAATGTTTTCAAAGAGTTATTGATATTTAAAAACTAGCGTTAAAAAGTAGTGAAAAAAGCTAGATTTTGCATGTAAATCGCTATGTAATTAAAAGTTGTGTAAAACATAAAATCTTAAATAAAACTTTGTGAAAACTTCTGAAACTAGTTAAAATCAATAAGTTTTGATTGATTTCACATCGATTTTCAATAATTTCATTGTTTTTCTAATATTTTCAAACAGTTATTGATATTTACAAACTAGCGTTAAAAAGTAGTGAAAAAAGCTAGATTTTGCATGTAAATCGCTATGTAATTAAAAGTTGTGTAAAACATAAAATCTTAAATAAAACTTTGTGAAAACTTCTGAAACTAGTTAAAATCAATAAGTTTTGATTGATTTCACATCAATTTTCAATAATTTCATTGTTTTTCTAATGTTTTCAAAGAGTTATTGATATTTACAATCTAGCGTTGAAAAAGTAGTGAAAAAAGCTAGATTTTGCATGTAAATCGCTATGTAATTAAAAGTTGTGTAAAACATAAAATCTTAAATATAACTTTGTTAAAACTTCTGAAACTAGTTAAAATCAATAAGTTTTGATTGATTTCATATCGATTTTCAATAATTTCATTGTTTTTCTAATGTTTTCAAAGAGTTATTGATATTTACAATCTAGCGTTGAAAAAGTAGTGAAAAAAGCTAGATTTTGCATGTAAATCGCTATGTAATTAAAAGTTGTGTAAAACATAAAATCTTAAATATAACTTTGTCAAAACTTCTGAAACTAGTTAAAATCAATAAGTTTTGATTGATTTCATATCGATTTTCAATAATTTCATTGTTTTTCTAATGTTTTCAAACAGTTATTGATATTTACAAACTAGCGTTAAAAAGTAGTCAAAACAGCTAGATTTTGAATGTAAATCGCTATGTAATTAAAAGTTGTGTAAAACATAAAATCTTAAATAAAACTTTGTGAAAACTTCTGAAACTAGTTAAAATCAATAAGTTTTGATTGATTTCACATCGATTTTCAATAATTTCATTGTTTTTCTAATGTTTTCAAACAGTTATTGATATTTACAAACTAGCCTTAAAAAGTAGTCAAAACAGCTAGATTTTGCATGTAAATCGCTATGTAATTAAAAGTTGTGTAAAACATAAAATCTTAAATATAACTTTGTCAAAACTTCTGAAACTAGTTAAAATCAATAAGTTTTGATTGATTTCATATCGATTTTCAATAATTTCATTGTTTTTCTAATGTTTTCAAACAGTTATTGATATTTACAAACTAGCGTTGAAAAAGTAGTGAAAAAAGCTAGATTTTGCATGTAAATCGCTATGTAATTAAAAGTTGTGTAAAACATAAAATCTTAAATAAAACTTTGTGAAAACTTCTGAAACTAGTTAAAATCAATAAGTTTTGATTGATTTCACATCGATTTTCAATAATTTCATTGTTTTTCTAATGTTTTCAAACAGTTATTGATATTTACAAACTAGCGTTAAAAAGTAGTCAAAACAGCTAGATTTTGCATGTAAATCGCTATGTAATTAAAAGTTGTGTAAAACATAAAATCTTAAATATAACTTTGTCAAAACTTCTGAAACTAGTTAAAATCAATAAGTTTTGATTGATTTCATATCGATTTTCAATAATTTCATTGTTTTTCTAATGTTTTCAAACAGTTATTGATATTTACAAACTAGCGTTAAAAAGTAGTCAAAACAGCTAGATTTTGCATGTAAATCGCTATGTAATTAAAAGTTGTGTAAAACATAAAATCTTAAATATAACTTTGTCAAAACTTCTGAAATTAGTTAAAATCAATAAGTTTTGATTGATTTCATATCGATTTTCAATAATTTCATTGTTTTTCTAATGTTTTCAAACAGTTATTGATATTTACAAACTAGCGTTGAAAAAGTAGTGAAAAAAGCTAGATTTTGCATGTAAATCGCTATGTAATTAAAAGTCGTGTAAAACATAAAATCTTAAATAAAACTTTGTGAAAACTTCTGAAACTAGTTAAAATCAATAAGTTTTGATTGATTTCACATCGATTTTCAATAATTTCATTGTTTTTCTAATGTTTTCAAACAGTTATTGATATTTACAAACTAGCGTTAAAAAGTAGTCAAAACAGCTAGATTTTGCATGTAAATCGCTATGTAATTAAAAGTTGTGTAAAACATAAAATCTTAAATAAAACTTTGTGAAAACTTCTGAAACTAGTTAAAATCAATAAGTTTTGATTGATTTCACATCGATTTTCAATAATTTCATTGTTTTTCTAATGTTTTCAAACAGTTATTGATATTTACAAACTAGCGTTGAAAAAGTAGTGAAAAAAGCTAGATTTTGCATGTAAATCGCTATGTAATTAAAAGTTGTGTAAAACATAAAATCTTAAATAAAACTTTGTGAAAACTTCTGAAACTAGTTAAAATCAATAAGTTTTGATTGATTTCATATCGATTTTCAATAATTTCATTGTTTTTCTAATGTTTTCAAAGAGTTATTGATATTTACAATCTAGCGTTGAAAAAGTAGTGAAAAAAGCTAGATTTTGCATGTAAATCGCTATGTAATTAAAAGTTGTGTAAAACATAAAATCTTAAATATAACTTTGTCAAAACTTCTGAAACTAGTTAAAATCAATAAGTTTTGATTGATTTCATATCGATTTTCAATAGTTACATTGTTTTTCTAATGTTTTCAAACAGTTATTGATATTTACAAACTAGCGTTGAAAAAGTAGTGAAAAAAGCTAGATTTTGCATGTAAATCGCTATGTAATTAAAAGTTGTGTAAAACATAAAATCTTAAATATAACTTTGTCAAAACTTCTGAAATTAGTTAAAATCAATAAGTTTTGATTGATTTCATATCGATTTTCAATAATTTCATTGTTTTTCTAATGTTTTCAAACAGTTATTGATATTTACAAACTAGCGTTGAAAAAGTAGTGAAAAAAGCTAGATTTTGCATGTAAATCGCTATGTAATTAAAAGTTGTGTAAAACATAAAATCTTAAATATAACTTTGTCAAAACTTCTGAAACTAGTTAAAATCAATAAGTTTTGATTGATTTCATATCGATTTTCAATAGTTTCATTGTTTTTCTAATGTTTTCAAAGAGTTATTGATATTTACAATCTAGCGTTGAAAAAGTAGTGAAAAAAGCTAGATTTTGCATGTAAATCGCTATGTAATTAAAAGTTGTGTAAAACATAAAATCTTAAATATAACTTTGTCAAAACTTCTGAAACTAGTTAAAATCAATAAGTTTTGATTGATTTCATATCGATTTTCAATAATTTCATTGTTTTTCTAATGTTTTCAAACAGTTATTGATATTTACAAACTAGCGTTGAAAAAGTAGTGAAAAAAGCTAGATTTTGCATGTAAATCGCTATGTAATTAAAAGTCGTGTAAAACATAAAATCTTAAATAAAACTTTGTGAAAACTTCTGAAACTAGTTAAAATCAATAAGTTTTGATTGATTTCACATCGATTTTCAATAATTTCATTGTTTTTCTAATGTTTTCAAACAGTTATTGATATTTACAAACTAGCGTTAAAAAGTAGTCAAAACAGCTAGATTTTGCATGTAAATCGCTATGTAATTAAAAGTTGTGTAAAACATAAAATCTTAAATAAAACTTTGTGAAAACTTCTGAAACTAGTTAAAATCAATAAGTTTTGATTGATTTCACATCGATTTTCAATAATTTCATTGTTTTTCTAATGTTTTCAAACAGTTATTGATATTTACAAACTAGCGTTAAAAAGTAGTGAAAAAAGCTAGATTTTGCATGTAAATCGCTATGTAATTAAAAGTTGTGTAAAACATAAAATCTTAAATAAAACTTTGTGAAAACTTCTGAAACTAGTTAAAATCAATAAGTTTTGATTGATTTCACATCGATTTTCAATAATTTCATTGTTTTTCTAATATTTTCAAACAGTTATTGATATAAAATCAATAAGATTTTATTGATTTCATATCGATTTTCAATAATTTCATTGTTTTTCTAATGTTTTCAAACAGTTATTGATATTTACAAACTAGCGTTAAAAAGTAGTGAAAAAAGCTAGATTTTGCATGTAAATCGCTATGTAATTAAAAGTTGTGTAAAACATAAAATCTTAAATAAAACTTTGTGAAAACTTCTGAAACTAGTTAAAATCAATAAGTTTTGATTGATTTCACATCAATTTTCAATTGCATGTAAATCGCTATGTAATTAAAAGTTGTGTAAAACATAAAATCTTAAATAAAACTTTGTGAAAACTTCTGAAACTAGTTAAAATCAATAAGTTTTGATTGATTTCACATCGATTTTCAATAATTTCATTGTTTTTCTAATATTTTCAAACAGTTATTGATATTTACAAACTAGCGTTAAAAAGTAGTGAAAAAAGCTAGATTTTGCATGTAAATCGCTATGTAATTAAAAGTTGTGTAAAACATAAAATCTTAAATAAAACTTTGTGAAAACTTCTGAAACTAGTTAAAATCAATAAGTTTTGATTGATTTCACATCAATTTTCAATAATTTCATTGTTTTTCTAATGTTTTCAAAGAGTTATTGATATTTACAATCTAGCGTTGAAAAAGTAGTGAAAAAAGCTAGATTTTGCATGTAAATCGCTATGTAATTAAAAGTTGTGTAAAACATAAAATCTTAAATATAACTTTGTTAAAACTTCTGAAACTAGTTAAAATCAATAAGTTTTGATTGATTTCATATCGATTTTCAATAATTTCATTGTTTTTCTAATGTTTTCAAAGAGTTATTGATATTTACAATCTAGCGTTGAAAAAGTAGTGAAAAAAGCTAGATTTTGCATGTAAATCGCTATGTAATTAAAAGTTGTGTAAAACATAAAATCTTAAATATAACTTTGTCAAAACTTCTGAAACTAGTTAAAATCAATAAGTTTTGATTGATTTCATATCGATTTTCAATAATTTCATTGTTTTTCTAATGTTTTCAAACAGTTATTGATATTTACAAACTAGCGTTAAAAAGTAGTCAAAACAGCTAGATTTTGAATGTAAATCGCTATGTAATTAAAAGTTGTGTAAAACATAAAATCTTAAATAAAACTTTGTGAAAACTTCTGAAACTAGTTAAAATCAATAAGTTTTGATTGATTTCACATCGATTTTCAATAATTTCATTGTTTTTCTAATGTTTTCAAACAGTTATTGATATTTACAAACTAGCGTTAAAAAGTAGTGAAAAAAGCTAGATTTTGCATGTAAATCGCTATGTAATTAAAAGTTGTGTAAAACATAAAATCTTAAATAAAACTTTGTGAAAACTTCTGAAACTAGTTAAAATCAATAAGTTTTGATTGATTTCACATCGATTTTCAATAATTTCATTGTTTTTCTAATATTTTCAAACAGTTATTGATATTTACAAACTAGCGTTAAAAAGTAGTGAAAAAAGCTAGATTTTGCATGTAAATCGCTATGTAATTAAAAGTTGTGTAAAACATAAAATCTTAAATAAAACTTTGTGAAAACTTCTGAAACTAGTTAAAATCAATAAGTTTTGATTGATTTCACATCAATTTTCAATAATTTCATTGTTTTTCTAATGTTTTCAAACAGTTATTGATATTTACAAACTAGCGTTAAAAAGTAGTGAAAAAAGCTAGATTTTGCATGTAAATCGCTATGTAATTAAAAGTTGTGTAAAACATAAAATCTTAAATAAAACTTTGTGAAAACTTCTGAAACTAGTTAAAATCAATAAGTTTTGATTGATTTCACATCGATTTTCAATAATTTCATTGTTTTTCTAATATTTTCAAACAGTTATTGATATTTACAAACTAGCGTTAAAAAGTAGTGAAAAAAGCTAGATTTTGCATGTAAATCGCTATGTAATTAAAAGTTGTGTAAAACATAAAATCTTAAATAAAACTTTGTGAAAACTTCTGAAACTAGTTAAAATCAATAAGTTTTGATTGATTTCACATCAATTTTCAATAATTTCATTGTTTTTCTAATGTTTTCAAAGAGTTATTGATATTTACAATCTAACGTTGAAAAAGTAGTGAAAAAAGCTAGATTTTGCATGTAAATCGCTATGTAATTAAAAGTTGTGTAAAACATAAAATCTTAAATAAAACTTTGTGAAAACTTCTGAAACTAGTTAAAATCAATCAGTTTTGATTGATTTCACATCGATTTTCAATAATTTCATTGTTTTTCTAATGTTTTCAAACAGTTATTGATATTTACAAACTAGCGTTAAAAAGTAGTGAAAAAAGCTAGATTTTGCATGTAAATCGCTATGTAATTAAAAGTTGTGTAAAACATAAAATCTTAAAAAAAACTTTGTGAAAACTTCTGAAACTAGTTAAAATCAATAAGTTTTGATTGATTTCACATCGATTTTCAATAATTTCATTGTTTTTCTAATGTTTTCAAACAGTTATTGATATTTACAAACTAGCGTTAAAAAGTAGTGAAAAAAGCTAGATTTTGCATGTAAATCGCTATGTAATTAAAAGTTGTGTAAAACATAAAATCTTAAATATAACTTTGTGAAAACTTCTGAAACTAGTTAAAATCAATAAGTTTTGATTGATTTCATATCGATTTTCAATAATTTCATTGTTTTTCTAATGTTTTCAAACAGTTATTGATATTTACAAACTAGCGTTGAAAAAGTAGTGAAAAAAGCTAGATTTTGCATGTAAATCGCTATGTAATTAAAAGTTGTGTAAAACATAAAATCTTAAATAAAACTTTGTGAAAACTTCTGAAACTAGTTAAAATCAATAAGTTTTGATTGATTTCACATCGATTTTCAATAATTTCATTGTTTTTCTAATGTTTTCAAACAGTTATTGATATTTACAAACTAGCGTTAAAAAGTAGTCAAAACAGCTAGATTTTGCATGTAAATCGCTATGTAATTAAAAGTTGTGTAAAACATAAAATCTTAAATAAAACTTTGTGAAAACTTCTGAAACTAGTTAAAATCAATAAGTTTTGATTGATTTCATATCGATTTTCAATAATTTCATTGTTTTTCTAATGTTTTCAAAGAGTTATTAATATTTACAATCTAGCGTTGAAAAAGTAGTGAAAAAAGCTAGATTTTGCATGTAAATCGCTATGTAATTAAAAGTTGTGTAAAACAAAATCTTAAATATAACTTTGTCAAAACTTCTGAAACTAGTTAAAATCAATAAGTTTTGATTGATTTCACATCGATTTTCAATAATTTCATTGTTTTTCTAATGTTTTCAAACAGTTATTGATATTTACAAACTAGCGTTAAAAAGTAGTGAAAAAAGCTAGATTTTGCATGTAAATCGCAATGTAATTAAAAGTTGTGTAAAACATAAAATCTTAAATAAAACTTTGTGAAAACTTCTGAAACTAGTTAAAATCAATAAGTTTTGATTGATTTCACATCGATTTTCAATAATTTCATTGTTTTTCTAATGTTTTCAAACAGTTATTGATATTTACAAACTAGCGTTAAAAAGTAGTGAAAAAAGCTAGATTTTGCATGTAAATCGCTATGTAATTAAAAGTTGTGTAAAACATAAAATCTTAAATATAACTTTGTCAAAACTTCTGAAACTAGTTAAAATCAATAAGTTTTGATTGATTTCATATCGATTTTCAATAATTTCATTGTTTTTCTAATGTTTTCAAACAGTTATTGATATTTACATACTAGCGTTGAAAAAGTAGTGAAAAAAGCTAGATTTTGCATGTAAATCGCTATGTAATTAAAAGTTGTGTAAAACATAAAATCTTAAAAAAAACTTTGTGAAAACTTCTGAAACTAGTTAAAATCAATAAGTTTTGATTGATTTCATATCGATTTTCAATAATTTCATCGTTTTTCTAATGTTTTCAAAGAGTTATTGATATTTACAATCTAGCGTTGAAAAAGTAGTGAAAAAAGCTAGATTTTGCATGTAAATCGCTATGTAATTAAAAGTTGTGTAAAACATAAAATCTTAAATATAACTTTGTCAAAACTTCTGAAACTAGTTAAAATCAATAAGTTTTGATTGATTTCATATCGATTTTCAATAATTTCATTGTTATTCTAATGTTTTCCAACAGTTATTGATATTTACAATCTAGCGTTGAAAAAGTAGTGAAAAAAGCTAGATTTTGCATGTAAATCGCTATGTAATTAAAAGTTGTGTAAAACATAAAATCTTAAATAAAACTTTGTGAAAACTTCTGAAACTAGTTAAAATCAATAAGTTTTGATTGATTTCATATCGATTTTCAATAATTTCATTGTTTTTCTAATGTTTTCAAACAGTTATTGATATTTACAAACTAGCGTTAAAAAGTAGTCAAAACAGCTAGATTTTGCATGTAAATCGCTATGTAATTAAAAGTTGTGTAAAACATAAAATCTTAAATATAACTTTGTCAAAACTTCTGAAACTAGTTAAAATCAATAAGTTTTGATTGATTTCACATCGATTTTCAATAATTTCATTGTTTTTCTAATGTTTTCAAACAGTTATTGATATTTACAATCTAGCGTTAAAAAGTAGTGAAAAAAGCTAGATTTTGCATGTAAATCGCAATGTAATTAAAAGTTGTGTAAAACAAAAAATCTTAAATAAAACTTTGTGAAAACTTCTGAAACTAGTTAAAATCAATAAGTTTTGATTGATTTCACATCGATTTTCAATAATTTCATTGTTTTTCTAATGTTTTCAAACAGTTATTGATATTTACAAACTAGCGTTAAAAAGTAGTCAAAACAGCTAGATTTTGCATGTAAATCGCTATGTAATTAAAAGTTGTGTAAAACATAAAATCTTAAATATAACTTTGTCAAAACTTCTGAAACTAGTTAAAATCAATAAGTTTTGATTGATTTCATATCGATTTTCAATAATTTCATTGTTTTTCTAATGTTTTCAAACAGTTATTGATATTTACAAACTAGCGTTGAAAAAGTAGTGAAAAAAGCTAGATTTTGCATGTAAATCGCTATGTAATTAAAAGCTGTGTAAAACATAAAATCTTAAATATAACTTTGTCAAAACTTCTGAAACTAGTTAAAATCAATAAGTTGTGATTGATTTCACATCGATTTTCAATAATTTCATTGTTTTTCTAATGTTTTCAAACAGTTATTGATATTTACAAACTAGCGTTAAAAAGTAGTCAAAACAGCTAGATTTTGCATGTAAATCGCTATGTAATTAAAAGTTGTGTAAAACATAAAATCTTAAATAAAACTTTGTGAAAACTTCGGAAACTAGTTAAAATCAATAAGTTTTGAGTGATTTCACATCGATTTTCAATAATTTCTTTGTTTTTCTAATGTTTTCAAACAGTTATTGATATTTACAATCTAGCGTTGAAAAAGTAGTGATAAAAGCTAGATTTTGCATGTAAATCGCAATGTAATTAAAAGTTGTGTAAAACATAAAATCTTAAATAAAACTTTGTGAAAACTTCTGAAACTAGCTAAAATCAATAAGTTTTGATTGATTTCACATCGATTTTCAATAATTTCATTGTTTTTCTAATGTTTCAAACAGTTATTGATATTTACAAACTAGCGTTAAAAAGTAGTAAAAAAGCTAGATTTTTCATGTAAATCGCTATGTAATTAAAAGTTGTGTAAAACATAAAATCTTAAATATAACTTTGTCAAAACTTCTGAAACTAGTTAAAATCAATAAGTTTTGATTGATTTCATATCGATTTTCAATAATTTCATTGTTTTTCTAATGTTTTCAAACAGTTATTGATATTTACAAACTAGCGTTGAAAAAGCAGTGAAAAAAGCTAGATTTTGCATGTGAATCGCTATGTAATTAAAAGTTGTGTAAAACATAAAATCTTAAATAAAACTTTGTGAAGACTTCTGAAACTAGTTAAAATCAATAAGTTTTGATTGATTTCACATCGATTTTCAATAATTTCATTGTTTTTTCTAATGTTTTCAAACAGTTATTGATATTTACAAACTAGCGTTAAAAAGTAGTCAAAACAGCTAGATTTTGCATGTAAATCGCTATGTAATTTAAAGTTGTGTAAAACATAAAATCTTAAATATAACTTTGTCAAAACTTCTGAAACTAGTTAAAATCAATAAGTTTTGATTGATTTCATATCGATTTTCAATAATTTCATTGTTTTTCTAATGTTTTCAAACAGTTATTGATATTTACAAACTAGCGTTGAAAAAGTAGTGAAAAAAGCTAGATTTTGCATGTAAATCGCTATGTAATTAAAAGTTGTGTAAAACATAAAATCTTAAATAAAACTCTGTCAAAACTTCTGAAACTAGTTAAAATCAATAAGTTTTGATTGATTTCATATCGATTTTCAATAATTTCATTGTTTCTCTAATGTTTTCAAACAGTTATTGATATTTACAAACTAGCGTTGAAAAAGTAGTGAAAAAAGCTAGATTTTGCATGTAAATCGTTATGTAATTAAAAGTTGTGTAAAACATAAAATCTTAAATATAACTTTGTCAAAACTTCTGAAACTAGTTAAAATCAATAAGTTTTGATTGATTTCACATCGATTTTCAATAATTTCATTGTTTTTCTAATGTCTTCAAACAGTTATTGATATTTACAAACTAGCGTTAAAAAGTAGTCAAAACAGCTAGATTTTGCATGTAAATCGCTATGTAATTAAATGTTGTGTAAAACATAAAATCTTAAATAAAACTTTGTGAAAACTTCTGAAACTAGTTAAAATCAATAAGTTTTGATTGATTTCACATCGATTTTCAATAATTTCATTGTTTTTCTAATGTTTTCAAACAGTTATTGATATTTACAAACTAGCGTTAAAAAGTAGTGAAAAAAGCTAGATTTTGCATGTAAATCGCTATGTAATTAAAAGTTGTGTAAAACATAAAATCTTAAATATAACTTTGTCAAAACTTCTGAAACTAGTTAAAATCAATAAGTTTTGATTGATTTCATATCGATTTTCAATAATTTCATTGTTTTTCTAATGTTTTCAAACAGTTATTGATATTTACATACTAGCGTTGAAAAAGTAGTGAAAAAAGCTAGATTTTGCATGTAAATCGCTATGTAATTAAAAGTTGTGTAAAACATAAAATCTTAAAAAAAACTTTGTGAAAACTTCTGAAACTAGTTAAAATCAATAAGTTTTGATTGATTTCATATCGATTTTCAATAATTTCATCGTTTTTCTAATGTTTTCAAAGAGTTATTGATATTTACAATCTAGCGTTGAAAAAGTAGTGAAAAAAGCTAGATTTTGCATGTAAATCGCTATGTAATTAAAAGTTGTGTAAAACATAAAATCTTAAATATAACTTTGTCAAAACTTCTGAAACTAGTTAAAATCAATAAGTTTTGATTGATTTCATATCGATTTTCAATAATTTCATTGTTATTCTAATGTTTTCCAACAGTTATTGATATTTACAAACTAGCGTTGAAAAAGTAGTGAAAAAAGCTAGATTTTGCATGTAAATCGCTATGTAATTAAAAGTTGTGTAAAACATAAAATCTTAAATAAAACTTTGTGAAAACTTCTGAAACTAGTTAAAATCAATAAGTTTTGATTGATTTCATATCGATTTTCAATAATTTCATTGTTTTTCTAATGTTTTCAAACAGTTATTGATATTTACAAACTAGCGTTAAAAAGTAGTCAAAACAGCTAGATTTTGCATGTAAATCGCTATGTAATTAAAAGTTGTGTAAAACATAAAATCTTAAATAAAACTTTGTGAAAACTTCGGAAACTAGTTAAAATCAATAAGTTTTGATTGATTTCACATCGATTTTCAATAATTTCATTGTTTTTCTAATGTTTTCAAACAGTTATTGATATTTACAAACTAGCGTTAAAAAGTAGTGAAAAAAGCTAGATTTTGCATGTAAATCGCTATGTAATTAAAAGTTGTGTAAAACATAAAATCTTAAATATAACTTTGTCAAAACTTCTGAAACTAGTTAAAATCAATAAGTTTTGATTGATTTCATATCGATTTTCAATAATTTCATTGTTTTTCTAATGTTTTCAAACAGTTATTGATATTTACATACTAGCGTTGAAAAAGTAGTGAAAAAAGCTAGATTTTGCATGTAAATCGCTATGTAATTAAAAGTTGTGTAAAACATAAAATCTTAAAAAAAACTTTGTGAAAACTTCTGAAACTAGTTAAAATCAATAAGTTTTGATTGATTTCATATCGATTTTCAATAATTTCATCGTTTTTCTAATGTTTTCAAAGAGTTATTGATATTTACAATCTAGCGTTGAAAAAGTAGTGAAAAAAGCTAGATTTTGCATGTAAATCGCTATGTAATTAAAAGTTGTGTAAAACATAAAATCTTAAATATAACTTTGTCAAAACTTCTGAAACTAGTTAAAATCAATAAGTTTTGATTGATTTCATATCGATTTTCAATAATTTCATTGTTATTCTAATGTTTTCCAACAGTTATTGATATTTACAAACTAGCGTTGAAAAAGTAGTGAAAAAAGCTAGATTTTGCATGTAAATCGCTATGTAATTAAAAGTTGTGTAAAACATAAAATCTTAAATAAAACTTTGTGAAAACTTCTGAAACTAGTTAAAATCAATAAGTTTTGATTGATTTCATATCGATTTTCAATAATTTCATTGTTTTTCTAATGTTTTCAAACAGTTATTGATATTTACAAACTAGCGTTAAAAAGTAGTCAAAACAGCTAGATTTTGCATGTAAATCGCTATGTAATTAAAAGTTGTGTAAAACATAAAATCTTAAATAAAACTTTGTGAAAACTTCGGAAACTAGTTAAAATCAATAAGTTTTGAGTGATTTCACATCGATTTTCAATAATTTCTTTGTTTTTCTAATGTTTTCAAACAGTTATTGATATTTACAATCTAGCGTTGAAAAAGTAGTGAAAAAAGCTAGATTTTGCATGTAAATCGCAATGTAATTAAAAGTTGTGTAAAACATAAAATCTTAAATAAAACTTTGTGAAAACTTCTGAAACTAGCTAAAATCAATAAGTTTTGATTGATTTCACATCGATTTTCAATAATTTCATTGTTTTTCTAATGTTTCAAACAGTTATTGATATTTACAAACTAGCGTTAAAAAGTAGTAAAAAAGCTAGATTTTTCATGTAAATCGCTATGTAATTAAAAGTTGTGTAAAACATAAAATCTTAAATATAACTTTGTCAAACTTCTGAAACTAGTTAAAATCAATAAGTTTTGATTGATTTCATATCGATTTTCAATAATTTCATTGTTTTTCTAATGTTTTCAAACAGTTATTGATATTTACAAACTAGCGTTGAAAAAGCAGTGAAAAAAGCTAGATTTTGCATGTGAATCGCTATGTAATTAAAAGTTGTGTAAAACATAAAATCTTAAATATAACTTTGTCAAAACTTCTGAAACTAGTTAAAATCAATAAGTTTTGATTGATTTCATATCGATTTTCAATAATTTCATTGTTTTTCTAATGTTTTCAAACAGTTATTGATATTTACAAACTAGCGTTGAAAAAGCAGTGAAAAAAGCTAGATTTTGCATGTGAATCGCTATGTAATTAAAAGTTGTGTAAAACATAAAATCTTAAATAAAACTTTGTGAAGACTTCTGAAACTAGTTAAAATCAATAAGTTTTGATTGATTTCACATCGATTTTCAATAATTTCATTGTTTTTTCTAATGTTTTCAAACAGTTATTGATATTTACAAACTAGCGTTAAAAAGTAGTCAAAACAGCTAGACTTTGCATGTAAATCGCTATGTAATTTAAAGTTGTGTAAAACATAAAATCTTAAATATAACTTTGTCAAAACTTCTGAAACTAGTTAAAATCAATAAGTTTTGATTGATTTCATATCGATTTTCAATAATTTCATTGTTTTTCTAATGTTTTCAAACAGTTATTGATATTTACAAACTAGCGTTGAAAAAGTAGTGAAAAAAGCTAGATTTTGCATGTAAATCGCTATGTAATTAAAAGTTGTGTAAAACATAAAATCTTAAATAAAACTCTGTCAAAACTTCTGAAACTAGTTAAAATCAATAAGTTTTGATTGATTTCATATCGATTTTCAATAATTTCATTGTTTTTCTAATGTTTTCAAACAGTTATTGATATTTACAAACTAGCGTTGAAAAAGTAGTGAAAAAAGCTAGATTTTGCATGTAAATCGTTATGTAATTAAAAGCTGTGTAAAACATAAAATCTTAAATATAACTTTGTCAAAACTTCTGAAACTAGTTAAAATCAATAAGTTTTGATTGATTTCACATCGATTTTCAATCATTTCATTGTTTTTCTAATGTCTTCAAACAGTTATTGATATTTACAAACTAGCGTTAAAAAGTAGTCAAAACAGCTAGATTTTGCATGTAAATCGCTATGTAATTAAATGTTGTGTAAAACATAAAATCTTAAATAAAACTTTGTGAAAACTTCTGAAACTAGTTAAAATCAATAAGTTTTGATTGATTTCACATCGATTTTCAATAATTTCATTGTTTTTCTAATGTTTTCAAACAGTTATTTATATTTACAAACTAGCGTTAAAAAGTAGTGAAAAAAGCTAGATTTTGCATGTAAATCGCTATGTAATTAAAAGTTGTGTAAAACATAAAATCTTAAATAAAACTTTGTGACAACTTCTGAAACTAGTTAAAATCAATAAGTTTTGATTGATTTCACATCGATTTTCAATAATTTCATTGTTTTTCAAATGTTTTCAAACAGTTATTGATATTTACATACTAGCGTTAAAAAGTAGTCAAAACAGCTAGATTTTGCATGTAAATCGCAATGTAATTAAAAGTTGTGTAAAACATAAAATCTTAAATATAACTTTGTCAAAACTTCTGAAACTAGTTAAAATCAATAAGTTTTGATTGATTTCATATCGATTTTCAATAATTTCATTGTTTTTCTAATGTTTTCAAACAGTTATTGATATTTACAAACTAGCGTTGAAAAAGTAGTGAAAAAAGCTAGATTTTGCATGTAAATCGCTATGTAATTAAAAGTTGTGTAAAACATAAAATCTTAAATAAAACTTTGTGAAAACTTCTGAAACTAGTTAAAATCAATAAGTTTTGATAGATTTCACATCGATTTTCAATAATTTCATTGTTTTTCTAATATTTTCAAACAGTTATTGATATTTACAAACTAGCGTTAAAAAGTAGTCAAAAGAGCTAGATTTTGCATGTAAATCGCTATGTAATTAAAAGTTGTGTAAAACATAAAATCTTAAATATAACTTTGTCAAAACTTCTGAAACTAGTTAAAATCAATAAGTTTTGATTGATTTCATATCGATTTTCAATAATTTCATTGTTTTTCTAATGTTTTCAAACAGTTATTGATATTTACAAACTAGCGTTGAAAAAGTAGTGAAAAAAGCTAGATTTTGCATGTAAATCGCTATGTAATTAAAAGTTGTGTAAAACATAAAATCTTAAAAAAAACTCTGTCAAAATTTCTGAAACTAGTTAAAATCAATAAGTTTTGATTGATTTCATATCGATTTTCAATAATTTCATTGTTTTTCTAATGTTTTCAAACAGTTATTGATATTTACAAACTAGCGTTGAAAAAGTAGTGAAAAAAGCTAGATTTTGCATGTAAATCGCTATGTAATTAAAAGCTGTGTAAAACATAAAATCTTAAATATAACTTTGTCAAAACTTCTGAAACTAGTTAAAATCAATAAGTTTTGATTGATTTCACATCGATTTTCAATAATTTCATTGTTTTTCTAATGTTTTCAAACAGTTATTGATATTTACAAACTAGAGTTAAAAAGTAGTGAAAAAAGCTAGATTTTGCATGTAAATCGCTATGTAATTAAAAGTTGTGTAAAACATAAATCTTAAATATAACTTTGTGAAAACTTCTGAAACTAGTTAAAATCAATAAGTTTTGATTGATTTCACATCGATTTTCAATAATTTCATTGTTTTTCTAATGTTTTCAAACAGTTATTGATATTTACAAACTAGCGTTAAAAAGTACTGAAAAAAGCTAGATTTTGCATGTAAATCGCTATGTAATTAAAAGTTGTGTAAAACATAAAATCTTAAATATAACTTTGTCAAAACTTCTGAAACTAGTTAAAATCAATAAGTTTTGATTGATTTCATATCGATTTTCAATAATTTCATTGTTTTTCTAATGTTTTCAAACAGTTATTGATATTTACAAACTAGCGTTGAAAAAGAAGTGAAAAAAGCTAGATTTTGCATGTAAAACGCTATGTAATTAAAAGTTGTGTAAAACATAAAATCTTAAATAAAACTTTGTGAAAACTTCTGAAACTAGTTAAAATCAATAAGTTTTGATAGATTTCACATCGATTTTCAATAATTTCATTGTTTTTCTAATATTTTCAAAGAGTTATTGATATTTACAAACTAGCGTTAAAAAGTAGTCAAAACAGCTAGATTTTGCATGTAAATCGCTATGTAATTAAAAGTTGTGTAAAACATAAAATCTTAAATATAACTTTGTCAAAACTTCTGAAACTAGTTAAAATCGATAAGTTTTGATTGATTTCATATCGATTTTCAATAATTTCAATGTTTTTCTAATGTTTTCAAACAGTTATTGATATTTACAAACTAGCGTTGAAAAAGTAGTGAAAAAAGCTAGATTTTGCATGTAAATCGCTATGTAATTAAAAGTTGTGTAAAACATAAAATCTTAAATATAACTTTGTCAAAAATTCTGAAACTAGTTAAAATCAATAAGTTTTGATTGATTTCATATCGATTTTCAATAATTTCATTGTTTTTCTAATGTTTTCAAACAGTTATTGATATTTACAAACTAGTGTTGAAAAAGTAGTGAAAAAAGCTAGATTTTGCATGTAAATCGCTATGTAATTAAAAGTTGTGTAAAACATAAAATCTTAAATAAAACTTTGTGAAAACTTCTGAAACTAGTTAAAATCAATACGTTTTGATTGATTTCACATCGATTTTCAATAATTTCATTGTTTTTCTAATGTTTTCAAACAGTTATTGATATTTACAAACTAGCGTTAAAAAGTAGTCAAAACAGCTAGATTTTGCATGTAAATCGCTATGTAATTAAAAGTTGTGTAAAACATAAAATCTTAAATATAACTTTGTCAAAACTTCTGAAACTAGTTAAAATCAATAAGTTTTGATTGATTTCATATCGATTTTCAATAATTTCATTGTTTTTCTAATGTTTTCAAACAGTTATTGATATTTACAAACTAGCGTTGAAAAAGTAGTGAAAAAAGCTAGATTTTGCATGTAAATCGCTATGTAATTAAAAGTTGTGTAAAACATAAAATCTTAAATAAAACTCTGTCAAAACTTCTGAAACTAGTTAAAATCAATAAGTTTTGATTGATTTCATATCGATTTTCAATAATTTCATTGTTTTTCTAATGTTTTCAAACAGTTATTGATATTTACAAACTAGCGTTGAAAAAGTAGTGAAAAAAGCTAGATTTTGCATGTAAATCGCTATGTAATTAAAAGCTGTGTAAAACATAAAATCTTAAATATAACTTTGTCAAAACTTCTGAAACTAGTTAAAATCAATAAGTTTTGATTGATTTCACATCGATTTTCAATAATTTCATTGTTTTTCTAATGTCTTCAAACAGTTATTGATATTTACAAACTAGCGTTAAAAAGTAGTCAAAACAGCTAGATTTTGCATGTAAATCGCTGTGTAATTAAATGTTGTGTAAAACATAAAATCTTAAATAAAACTTTGTGAAAACTTCTGAAACTAGTTAAAATCAATAAGTTTTGATTGATTTCACATCGATTTTCAATAATTTCATTGTTTTTCTAATGTTTTCAAACAGTTATTTATATTTACAAACTAGCGTTAAAAAGTAGTGAAAAAAGCTAGATTTTGCATGTAAATCGCAATGTAATTAAAAGTTGTGTAAAACATAAAATCTTAAATAAAACTTTGTGAAAACTTCTGAAACTAGTTAAAATCAATAAGTTTTGATTGATTTCACATCGATTTTCAATAATTTCATTGTTTTTCTAATGTTTTCAAACAGTTATTGATATTTACAAACTAGCGTTGAAAAAGTAGTGAAAAAAGCTAGATTTTGCATGTAAATCGCTATGTAATTAAAAGTTGTGTAAAACATAAAATCTTAAATAAAACTCTGTCAAAACTTCTGAAACTAGTTAAAATCAATAAGTTTTGATTGATTTCATATCGATTTTCAATAATTTCATTGTTTTTCTAATGTTTTCAAACAGTTATTGATATTTACAAACTAGCGTTGAAAAAGTAGTGAAAAAAGCTAGATTTTGCATGTAAATCGCTATGTAATTAAAAGCTGTGTAAAACATAAAATCTTAAATATAACTTTGTCAAAACTTCTGAAACTAGTTAAAATCAATAAGTTTTGATTGATTTCACATCGATTTTCAATAATTTCATTGTTTTTCTAATGTCTTCAAACAGTTATTGATATTTACAAACTAGCGTTAAAAAGTAGTCAAAACAGCTAGATTTTGCATGTAAATCGCTGTGTAATTAAATGTTGTGTAAAACATAAAATCTTAAATAAAACTTTGTGAAAACTTCTGAAACTAGTTAAAATCAATAAGTTTTGATTGATTTCACATCGATTTTCAATAATTTCATTGTTTTTCTAATGTTTTCAAACAGTTATTTATATTTACAAACTAGCGTTAAAAAGTAGTGAAAAAAGCTAGATTTTGCATGTAAATCGCAATGTAATTAAAAGTTGTGTAAAACATAAAATCTTAAATAAAACTTTGTGAAAACTTCTGAAACTAGTTAAAATCAATAAGTTTTGATTGATTTCACATCGATTTTCAATAATTTCATTGTTTTTCTAATGTTTTCAAACAGTTATTGATATTTACAAACTAGCGTTAAAAAGTAGTCAAAACAGCTAGATTTTGCATGTAAATCGCTATGTAATTAAAAGTTGTGTAAAACATAAAATCTTAAATATAACTTTGTCAAAACTTCTGAAACTAGTTAAAATCAATAAGTTTTGATTGATTTCATATCGATTTTCAATCATTTCATTGTTTTTCTAATGTTTTCAAACAGTTATTGATATTTACAAACTAGCGTTAAAAAGTAGTGAAAAATCTAGATTTTGCATGTAAATCGCTATGTAATTTAAAGTTGTGTAAAACATAAAATCTTAAATAAAACTTTGTGAAAACTTCTGAAACTAGTTAAAATCAATAAGTTTTGATTGATTTCACATCGATTTTCAATAATTTCATTGTTTTTCTAATGTTTTCAAACAGTTATTGATATTTACAAACTAGAGTTAAAAAGTAGTGAAAAAAGCTAGATTTTGCATGTAAAACGCTATGTAATTAAAAGTTGTGTAAAACATAAATCTTAAATATAACTTTGTCAAAACTTCTGAAACTAGTTAAAATCAATATGTTTTGATTGATTTCATATCGATTTTCAATAATTTCATTGTTTTTCTAATGTTTTCAAACAGTTATTGATATTTACAAACTAGCGTTGAAAAAGTAGTGAAAAAAGCTAGATTTTGCATGTAAATCGCTATGTAATTAAAAGTTGTGTAAAACATAAAATCTTAAATATAACTTTGTCAAAACTTCTGAAACTAGTTAAAATCAATAAGTTTTGATTGATTTCATATCGATTTTCAATAATTTCATTGTTTTTCTAATGTTTTCAAACAGTTATTGATATTTACAAACTAGCGTTGAAAAAGTAGTGAAAAAAGCTAGATTTTGCATGTAAATCGCTATGTAATTAAAAGTTGTGTAAAACATAAAATCTTAAATAAAACTTTGTGAAAACTTCTGAAACTAGTTAAAATCAATAAGTTTTGATTGATTTCACATCGATTTTCAATAATTTCATTGTTTTTCTAATGTTTTCAAACAGTTATTGATATTTACAAACTAGCCTTAAAAAGTAGTCAAAACAGCTAGATTTTGCATGTAAATCGCTATGTAATTAAAAGTTGTGTAAAACATAAAATCTTAAATATAACTTTGTCAAAACTTCTGAAACTAGTTAAAATCAATAAGTTTTGATTGATTTCATATCGATTTTCAATAATTTCATTGTTTTTCTAATGTTTTCAAACAGTTATTGATATTTACAAACTAGCGTTGAAAAAGTAGTGAAAAAAGCTAGATTTTGCATGTAAATCGCTATGTAATTAACAGTTGTGTAAAACATAAAATCTTAAATAAAACTTTGTGAAAACTTCTGAAACTAGTTAAAATCAATAAGTTTTGATTGATTTCACATCGATTTTCAATAATTTCATTGTTTTTCTAATGTTTTCAAACAGTTATTGATATTTACAAACTAGCGTTAAAAAGTAGTGAAAAAAGCTAGATTTTGCATGTAAATCGCTAAGTAATTAAAAGTTGTGTAAAACATAAAATCTTAAATAAAACTTTGTGAAAACTTCTGAAACTAGTTAAAATCAATAAGTTTTGATTGATTTCACATCGATTTTCAATAATTTCATTGTTTTTCTAATATTTTCAAACAGTTATTGATATTTACAAACTAGCGTTAAAAAGTAGTGAAAAAAGCTAGATTTTGCATGTAAATCGATATGTAATTAAAAGTTGTGTAAAACATAAAATCTTAAATAAAACTTTGTGAAAACTTCTGAAACTACTTAAAATCAATAAGTTTTGATTGATTTCACATCAATTTTCAATAATTTCATTGTTTTTCTAATGTTTTCAAAGAGTTATTGATATTTACAATCTAGCGTTGAAAAAGTAGTGAAAAAAGCTAGATTTTGCATGTAAATCGCTATGTAATTAAAAGTTGTGTAAAACATAAAATCTTAAATATAACTTTGTCAAAACTTCTGAAACTAGTTAAAATCAATAAGTTTTGATTGATTTCATATCGATTTTCAATAATTTCATTGTTTTTCTAATGTTTTCAAAGAGTTATTGATATTTACAATCTAGCGTTGAAAAAGTAGTGAAAAAAGCTAGATTTTGCATGTAAATCGCTATGTAATTAAAAGTTGTGTAAAACATAAAATCTTAAATATAACTTTCTCAAAACTTCTGAAACTAGTTAAAATCAATAAGTTTTGATTGATTTCATATCGATTTTCAATAATTTCATTGTTTTTCTAATGTTTTCAAACAGTTATTGATATTTACAAACTAGCGTTGAAAAAGTAGTGAAAAAAGCTAGATTTTGCATGTAAATCGCTATGTAATTAAAAGTTGTGTAAAACATAAAATCTTAAATAAAACTTTGTGAAAACTTCTGAAACTAGTTAAAATCAATAAGTTTTGATTGATTTCACATCGATTTTCAATAATTTCATTGTTTTTCTAATGTTTTCAAGCAGTTATTGATATTTACAAACTAGCGTTAAAAAGTAGTGAAAAAAGCTAGATTTTGCAAGTAAATCGCTATGTAATTAAAAGTTGTGTAAAACATAAAATCTTAAATAAAACTTTGTGAAAACTTCTGAAACTAGTTAAAATCAATAAGTTTTGATTGATTTCACATCAATTTTCAATAATTTCATTGTTTTTCTAATGTTTTCAAACAGTTATTGATATTTACAAACTAGCGTTAAAAAGTAGTGAAAAAAGCTAGATTTTGCATGTAAATCGCTATGTAATTAAAAGTTGTGTAAAACATAAAATCTTAAATAAAACTTTGTGAAAACTTCTGAAACTAGTTAAAATCAATAAGTTTTGATTGATTTCACATCGATTTTCAATAATTTCATTGTTT